>SNQJ01S0040555.1:9363-24323 GCA_010110895.2 Picea sitchensis | reverse complement strand
TTTAATACATGTTTTTTTCATGGACCCAACCCCGTTCTCAAAACCCTTATTTGGGCCCTATCCCATTAGATTCCCCTTTTCTCCCTGATCGTCATGGAACATATCAAATCTCACCATTTTCCTATGTGGTCCCACCCACCCTTATCGACACCCTTATTTTCCACCTATCCCATTTGCTTCCTCTTTTGCCCCATCTGCAGTGATACCCCTCACCTGTAAAAAAAAATCAGTGTGGACGTGCCTGCCAATTTTTTCCTCTACCCTAATGGACACCACCTGTGCTCAAGAACTCAATACCTTGATTTCCAACAACCTAAAAAACTAGGAGGACATCAAGACTTTCAATTCCAACATTAACAAGAAAAAATCCTATGTTCAAATCCTCCAGGACCAATGTGTCAACATTAGAGACATCAAAGACACACTCAACCGATTGATGAGATTCTCCCTGAACCCTACCTCTTTTGAACAACCTTCCTATCAAGAAGACAATGACTATTCCCATTACCAAGTTCCTCATTCCACCCACCTTCCTAGAATTGAGGTGAACAAATTTGATGGCTCGAATCCCACATGTCGAGTCACTCAAATGGAACATTTTTCTCTTTGCATGGCATTAATGATGATTTAACCAATCTTCGTTATGGTATCCTATATCTAGATCCCAAATGATGGAAATGGTGGCAATGGCATAGAAAGGCACACCAAGGGTATGTTTCTTGGACACAATTTGTTGCAGATCTTTATGATCTCTTTGACTCTAAAACCCACCATTTAGGTCATTTGATTAAGTTGAAGCAGTCTGGGACATCAAAATACTTTATCGTTTCCTTTGAGAACTTTAATTTTAGAATGGAGGGCATGTGAGATGCCTTCTTTAGGTAATTCTTTATTAGTGGCCTAAAAGATGAAATTTGTGCCCATGTTCTCATGGCATGCCCCCAGATGTGGTTGGAAGCTACTCAACAAGCCAAGGAAGCACAACATATTGTCTCCTCCTAGACCAAAAAACCATGCTTTCTTCCTCGCCCTAAACCCACCAACCCTGCCCCTCCTGCAACTCCCCTCAAGATCCAGATATTAACCATGGCAGAAATGAATGAATGGAACTGAAGGGTATTTGCTATAATTTTGATGACAAATACTTTCTAGGGAACAAGTGTAAGGAATAAAATATTTTTTGGCCATGATTGAGGATGTTTCTAAAGAGGAGGCAGTTGTTTCCCCTATGGATGATATACCACCACCAATTGATCTAACTCCACCCTATGAAACATAAAAAGTTGAACTAGTGATTTCACTTAATGCCCTCACTAGTTTCTCTACTTCCCAAATCCTCAAGTTAATTGGATAACTTAAGCATCAAAAAGTCATCATCCTTGTTGATAGTGGTAGTAGCCATAATTTTTTTTATCACTGCATTTCCAAAGAAGTCAATTGTTATATCCATGCAATCAATAATTTTCAAATCATGATTGCCAATGGAGGTTCCATGAAATGTGGGGGACATTGTGAAAATGTGAGGCTCCAAATTGGTTAGTATCACCTGAAATATCATATGTTTGCTATAGACATGGATGGTTGTGGAATTGTGCTCGATGCCTAATGGTTACGACCTCTTGGACCCATTCTCACGAGGGACACTAGTATAAGTTCCAAGGCATCACAACATGATCCTATAAGACCATCAATTTCCATTGAATGGAAAATCTCCTCAAAAAAGGTCATTATATCATTATTTCCCAACTCCACTCCATTCAATACGATGAGACACCCTCTATGCATCCTGACCTCCAATCTATCCTTTGTCGACACCAAATTGTTTTTAACACTTCCAAGGAACGTCCCCCTTCCTATGGTGTCCATGATCATTCCATTCCTCTCATACCGGATAGTCTTCGTCCCAATGTTAGCCCTTATCATTATCCCTTTTCCCATAAGAATGAAATTGAGAAAATTGTTCAAGAATTGCTCGAAGAAGGTGTTATCCGTCCTAGTACCATCCCCTATTATTCTCCTATGGTCATAGTACTTAAGAAAGAAGGTACTTGGTGAATGTGTCCTTATTTTTGCGCCCTCAACAAACTCACAATCAAAGAAAAATTTCCCATTATTGTCATTTATGACCTATTGGATGAATTGAGTGGTGGTTAGTACTTCACCAAACTTTATCTTCATTCTGTCTATCACTAGATCCATATGAAAGAAGAAGACATTCCAAAGACTATATTTAGAACTCATGAGGGTCACAATGAGTTCTTGGTAATTCCCTTTGGCCTTTGTAATGCTCCCTCCACTTTACAAAGTCTCGTGAATCATGTATTCCATCCTTTTCTCCATCATTTTGTCTTAGTTTTCTTTGATGATATTCTCATCTATATTAAAACTTGGACAACTCATCTTGCCCATGTGGATCAACTTCTTAATCTACTCTCTCAACACCAATGTTTCCTTAAATAATCTAAATGTTCCTTTGGGGCCTCAGAAGTGGATTACCTGGGTCATATTGTTGGCAAGGATGGTGTAATGGTGGATCCTAAGAAAATTTAAGCTATGTAGGATTGGCCTCTCCCTAAAAATATTAAGATCTTGCATGGTTTTCTGGGTTTAACGGGCTATTATCGTAAGTTTTTTCATAATTATGGAAACATTGTAGCCCCTCTCACTGCTCTCCTTAAAAACAATGCTTTCACTTAGAATCCAATTGTTTATCACTCCTTTCGCGCCTTCAAAGAATCTATCTGCACGACCACTATCCTATCATTTCTTGAATTCACAAAGAGTTTTGTACTAGAATGTGATGCCTATGAGAAAGGAATTGGGGGTGTTCTCATTCAATATGGCAAGCCTTTAGCCTTCACTAGAAAAGAACTTTTGGAGAGACATTTGGGCCAATCCATTTATGAAAAGGAAATGTTAGATATTATGCATGTCATGGATCTCTGGCGTCCTTATCTATTGGGGAAATGATTCCAAATTAAAATTGATCATCATATCCTCAATTGATTTCTAGAACAACGAATTTCATCCTTAAAGAAACAAAAATGAGTGACCGAGATATTTGGATATGATTATGAGATCATTTACAAGAAGGGAAAGGAAAATGTAGTTGTTGATGCTCTTTCTAGGAAGTATGAAGAAGAAAGGTCCCTCTTTTCCCTCTCCTTAATTGTACCATACTAGATCCAAGCAATTTGTCAGGAATGGTTGCAAAACCCAAAAATTTCTCACCTGATCCAATAATTGAAGCACCATTCTCCAGCTTCTCCAGGGTACTCTTGGCACAATAAAGAGCTTCACTACAAAGTTAGTTTGTATTTAAGTAAATAGTCACAACTTAAATCAATGGTGCTTTTTGAGCTTCATGCTTCTGCACCCACAACTAGTCATTCATGGTTTATCAAAACCTATGAATGGCTCAAACATTCTTTTTTCTAGGATGGTGTAACACCCCTGTTTTCCCTAGCTTGTAATTAATCATTAGTTATGTTTACCATGCTATGGCATGGGAACAATGTAAATGTATTATCATTTATATTTCCAATGACTAACTGTGGGGGGGTGAAGCCTTGAAGTATTGGCCATGATATCACTAGAGGAAAGAGTGAGGAAATTGTAGAGAGGGTTCATTAGTTCAAATGATCCAAATTCTCTTTGCTGAGATAATAAGACTCATCCGAATTCCAAGGAGGAAGCAGATAAGGAAAGAAGGATTGGTGGTTGAACAATCAACTTCCCTCATGAATGGAAGCATGGAGGGGTTGGTTGGGGAGACAGAAAACTGTTAGCCTGAAGTACCACAKAGGGCCATTTTTTCTGCAGACCCAGACTGACCCAAGTTTCCTTTTGACAGAAGGAACAAGAAAGGTCTAGGACCTTCCTTAAGGTGAGAAAAAATGTGCAAAAGTATACACATGAAGAAAAACAAGAAGAGAAGACACGCCGAGAGAGGGAATGTGTGACCCGGATATGCAGAAGAAAAGAGGAAGAGTGCGGGAGGCCCTCTAGCTAAGAAGAAGAATTGAAAGCTTGATAATTTGTCCTAGTTATTGGAGAGAAAAAGATAAGATATCTCTCAGAATTTATAGGGGACCGCGACCCGAGCAGGAGACTACGAGCTTGATGTCGAGGAGGCATTTGATAAACCTCATAGAGATTGTGACAGAGAAAGAACCTATGATAAAATGAAAAGGTTCGCTAGTGATATCATGGCTTGGAATGGGGGTGGCCAGAGTTCTAATAATGAATGTCTCTGAGCCTATGGTTGGGTGGAGAGTCTAACACCCATAGTCAGTTGGTCGGCTATCAACTGCAATAGATAAGTGTTTCATTTACCCTATACACTTAGATCGAAATGCATGTTTTGAATGTCCGATTTTACTTATATTTGAGTTAATTGGGTATTGTTATGTTATCTACTTTTGGGGTTATATGCTAGCGCGTTAATTTTATAGTTGAAGGAATGAACCTTTGATATTCTATAAGTTTCGAATTGTTTCCCTTCTATAATCCTGGTGCAAGGAATACACATATACCCATCTGAGTATAAAATCTTGAAGGAGAGACCCGTGCACAGTGTGTAGGGCCAACACTTAGTGAAGTGTTGAAAGGTTCTCAAGGAAGGCGATCGCAAGGAGTGTGTGGGAGACTTTTCTAAGTCTCAAGCTCGGGAAAGATAGCAAGATTTAGGTCTCGAAAGGGAGGATTCCTATTTTTGGAGGACGAGCAGACAAGATCCGTTCGGGAGGAACCAAAGTATTTCGTGATTGTTGGGTCTAGAGAAGAAGGTTGAGTGTAGCCCCTGGAATTCGATAAGGTTCCATATGACCCAGGGTTGGAAACCCCTCGCTAAGCTCGAAAGGAGTGAAGCTACTCTGGCTTTGGAACTCCAGAACTTCGGAGCTCTGGGACATATGACTTCACAACCCTTGAAAACAACCGAAGGCCAGAGTTGCAAATTGATGAGGGTCGTGCATCTGGGAATCCATTGGGAATCACTCTCAGTCGTTAGATCGAACTTAGTGAAGAGGTAGCGCTAGGTACTTCAACAAAGTCCCACTTCGGGAGAATAGAGGTGGTATAGTGAAAAAACTCTCGAATGTCGGAGTTGTGAAGTAATGCAGATCATCGATATAAGGGCCCTTTGGGATTCCTCTCAACCGTCTAATCAACCAAGAGGAAGGACTCATGTACAACACTTTGGTGAAGTCCTACTCCAGGAGGAAAGGAATGTGGAGTGGGTAGAACCCCCCGAACACCGAAGCTATGAAATTTCAAGGGTCGTAGATCTAGGAACTCTTCAAGACCTTCCTTGACCATTAGATCTAGGCCACGGTCAGCCCGACGCTGATCATTTTAGGAGTAAGGAGGAAGTCATGCCATGGAACCCCCCGAACGCCTAAGTTACGAAGTAAGGAAGGCCATCGATCCAGGGGTTACATGGACACACCTTGACCATAATATTGAAGGACATGGAAGGCTATCAATCAGGAGTGACATGACATAGTGATGTCATCCAGGGTGACGTGGACCCACGATTAACATGCCACGTGCCACCTAGATTTATGTGTTCTGCAAAATCTATAGGCCCATTAATAAATGACACATGTCACTCACTGAAGGGGACATGTGTCACCTCTTCCCTGTCACGTATCACACCAAGCACTCATCACTTAGAACATTTGGCGGGAGGAGCATGAGGGAACCACCTGTATTTTCCCTCGTATCTAGTACAACACCACGTGCGAGAGTGGACCCTTCGGGAGTATAGGACTTCGGGACTCCAGAGGTTTGGAGTGTGGTGTCAAGGATAAGTTGAAAGGCCTGAAGGCTAGAGCCACGTGGAGATATTATGGGCTCCTTTGGAAATTCAGGAGTTCAAAACTTTGAGAGACTTGAGATGTTAGAAGGTATGCTCCAAAAGGTTCGGAGGCCGGAGCTACATGGCAACATTTTGGAAGTTTGGGAATTTGTGTTACGAGGAAAATCTCTCTATGGCTAGGGTGAACCACAACAGACATGTATGACTGCCGAAATCAACTCAATTCCAACATATGCTATATAGACTAATATGCAAGAGAGATAAGAAAGAGGCCTACCTCGTCCAAACGTTTGATGATGTCCATCGTTGAGCACTTCGACCCAAAGATTTATACCTGCAACAAGTTCTCAACAAACAAGTAGAGCAAGAATATAGTGATGATATAACAGGTTAGCACATTAGATAGCATAATCCACCAATATACAAAACAAACATGCCCATGGATCATAACAAATATATTTGCAAGATATCAATTGGATGGGAAAGGAGTATTTCTATTAATAAATGATCAACAGAAGTGAAACATTACAGACTTCCGTGTTGGCACGGTTCAAAACCAAGAAACCGAGTTCCATCCAATTGGGCCTCCACCACTTCAATCCTCCACCAAAGGAAAGCTCATTCTCCATCAATAAGGGAAGATCTTGGGGGTTGAACACTATATTTAGACTTAAAGGACAAAGGGATGTAGACTCAATAATGAAGTAATAATTTCTCCAAAGTAACTTTTCTCTCAAAGTTGAATTCTCTCTCCTTTTCCATAGCTCATAATTGGCTTCTTTATAGCTTTCAAAATGCAACTAAAGGGTCGATTCATAATGTTTCTAGTACATGGAGGGCCAAGGGTCAGAGATCTCCTGCCGTGACATGGAAACCTGACATTAAATTTTGATTTTCTGGCAAAACTCCTGATGTACGCTGGTTTTAGTGGAGTAGCCAGCATATACACTTGTTGTATAGCTTGTAAGGTACGTACAAGTGGAAAATATTTATTTTTTTCTCTGGATTCATCAATCAGGGAAAGTAAGTCTGCATAGGGAAATGGAATAAGGCCCTCTTTGCAATATTTCATAGGGTGAGGCAAATATTTCTCTAACAGAAGCCCCCTAATGTGTGAGGTCAAAGGAGTATATGTGATGGCCGAAATACATTATAAATAACTCAGAAGTGGAGTGGTAGAAGACTAGCTGGACGAACTCAATTGCTCATTACATTCTGCACTGACTTCGCATACATGGCTGCCAAGAATACACTGCAGGTCCATGTGAAAAATATACCAAATAAGTGTCTGTGGCCATGAATAGGAAAATACAAATGCGGTTACATGCCTATAGTTGTCATAGTCACGAACAAGGCCCAGTAAAACCAACCTCAAAATCATTCTAAAGATATCTGTATACCATGGAGTATAATCTGATCTCCCATGATCACTGAAGTCATATAGGTATTGGTCCAATGAAAAGGAAGTAATAGCTTGGGAGAGATACGACCACATAGTGATGTCTTCAAGTCTTCTACACAATCCACCAAAGGTGCAAGTCTACATCATGTGAATAAAGGAGTTGAGGTCGAACACAATGTGACATCGTTCGATTACCGGTCATTGGTGTATACCATTAACAAACATGAGACAACCTACCGATAATGAAAGTAGGTATCAAGGAAACGAGTACATTCTTACAAGTGTGAATAGAGTAGTCGGTGTCGAACACCTGAATAATCCATCGATTAGGAGACATTAATGTATTCCCAACTATTGATGGTGAGAGATCCTGCCACTAATGAATACAAGCCTCAAGGTACTCATAAGACTCTAGGCCTCATTTCTAGAATAAATGGGCTGATGTCGATGGAAAGAGACCTGCTTAAAGGAGATCATTAAGGCATCTCTCATCARTCAGCATGAKGTATAAGGCATGAGCTTCATGATTTGGTGGAAATAAGACGAAGAACAATTTCACGAACCAACGAACCTGTGCGTCTTTCATGTGTGCCAAGTGCAAGCGGTACACTAAAAAGACCCTCTGGATAGTAACCAATGATGAAAACTCCTGACAAAGGTGAGGAAACCACCAATAATTCTAATGGCATCCAAGACACTGCATGAATCCCAATGTGTGAATAGATGTCTTACCGTCGAACACAAGGGAAACCACCCAGTCAACGACCAATGATGAAATGTTGATTGTTGGGTTCAAGGTGACCTACCAATGATGAAAGTAGGGCCAGGGTGAATGATATGACTAAAGTATGATGTGATTCTTAGACAAAATGAGAGTATGGCCGAAATGCAAAGTCAATAGTTCTGAGGAGTGGCCAACGTAGGTTGATAGACATCCTTTGAACATGAGCACGAGGCATATGGTAGACTCCAACAACATAGACTCAATGATGTAACCATGAGATGCGGGAGGATTCAATAATGTTCTCTATAGGGACTGGAAGAGTAACCATTCGGTAGAGAAGATTGTGTAACGAGATCAGTTTCCTAAGGCCATGCTAAACCCAAAATTATGGTGACAAATGGACTCAATAACTTTGTGCTCTATTCAAATGCAACACGAATGCTTCCAAATATAATATAGTAATCCATTCTCGCCCGTCTTTTTTTGTTTTTTCATAACAAACAAATTCTATGATACAGAGGAGGAAACAAGTGTCGCAAGTAAGCAAAATTAGTTCCAATAGTGGAACATACCTATGCTCAATGTAGGGAAGTGCATGCAGGATATGCACACTCGGGTAATGTTCCTTCCTAGGTATAGGGTGTCAAATTGTGAAAGATATAAACAAGGCTTTGCTTGGTTGAGGATGAAAAAATCCTGAGGCAAACGGTTTATAACGCAAAGTGAGAACAGGTTATAGGCTCAATACTGCAAGCAGGGGCATGGGATGCAATCACAACTTAATGCTAAAAAATGTCCTTTTTTATGTATTTTAGTCTACTTGGTGTAAAAAATGGGTAAACTTGTGCCAAGTAGACGTCTTTTCAAATCCAATTTACGAGTGTGAAAATGACAAGTTCACTTGGCGATCTTTTCTATTTTTGGTAGCAAGTCGGAAAAGAGCTTAACTAAGACCCATGATCTTTCAAATCCAATTTAACGAGTGTGAAAGGGACAAATCACTCAACAATATTTTATCTTTTTAAGACGAGTCGGAAAAGAGATTAACTAAGACCCGTTATGTTGTTATAATCAATATGTAATGGGGGAGGCCAAGGCTCACGTACTAGCCTTCTGTGGATGTCAATATTCTACTAATAGCTGACATAAGTTTGGGAAGACCCAAAGCTCTCCAAGTCGAGGAGTATAAAGCACTAACTAAGTAGATATTTTGAGTGATATATCGAACAATGTCTCTTAATGGAAAATACATGGGTGGGGGGATTGGATACCCCATGGGACTATCCCAGTCAAAAGTGATCTCATCAAAACCAGGAGGGAGAGGACTTGGTGAAAGAAAAACTCTCTCTCGTTCAGAAGGTTCAGGATCAGGAATGCTAACAACATGATCAAAGTATGTATCACTCTCCACAGGGAGAGTAGGAATGACCAGAGATTGCACTGGTACGACCACTTCTTAAATTCTAGGTTGAAGAGGATGTGGGGTAACAGGGATAAGGGATACATCACCCTTGATAACGGGGGTGTGATCAAGAGAGGATTGCAATGGCGTTACTGTCATGTCAATCAGAGGAAAAAGGTGTGGGGAAACCACAGATGCCTCAAAATACGAAGGGCCCTTAGGGGACCCCCACGCTTCTGGTATCCCAGCCGTGGATGGACATAAATGAGTAAGATGACTTCCTTCACAAGTCCTGCAAAGGAATTTAGGCTTACTTCTGAGGTGCCTTGGCTTCTCAATGCCCCTATTTTCGTTCAAGACAGTCAATGGCATACTATCAATGTGACAGGAAAAGGTGGGGGAGTCATCTCTTACATGGTGTTCATAGGTCGAAGATGTGGCATTGAGATAACTTGTGGCAACTAAAGTGGTGCCCCTAGCATGACTAGCAATGATCGGGTACATGTTGTCAACATAACTTCTACAAGTTGTCGACCCATATCCAACATCACTGGTAGAAGTTGGTGATGGAGCTCTAGTATAACTGACAGTGATTGGACTAGAAGTGGATTGCGACATTTGATGCCAAGGTCTAGGAAAAGATTGACTTTGAAACATTGCAGGCTAGGAAGGATCTTGGTTTACCTCTTGTCCCTGTCCGGAAAGGTAGTATCCTTCGTTTAATTGATTCAAAGAAGTCTGAACAGGCATCATCACCAAAGTCTGTGAAAAGACGGAAGTATGATAAGGATTATTCAAGTGAGGATATATGTTTCCCCCTTGTGAAGGGGACCCATGAAGCAGGTAGCCCGAACCGTAAAACTGATCTCCCCGTATGAAACACCCGGGGATACATGAGGACTCACCATGGAAAAAGTGTTCAAAGGAACTGACATGGTGGACGGAGGATACATGGACGGAGTGTAGTAGGTAGAATAATCACCTATCTGAGTATTGGCTCCTGAAAGAGCATAACTAGGATTAGATCCATAAGAGGGGAAGTTCCAACCTCCCGTCGTGAAAGTGGGTTGAGGGACATGGCTCATACAAAACGAAGACGTAGGCATTGGGGCCATGGTGCCCACAGATCCAATGCTAGGATTCATATAAGTGGAACAAGGAGAGGATCGCAAGGGGGGAGGCATATCAATAGGAGAATGACTAGAGACCCAAGGCATAGACTGAGTACCAAAGTTCTTCATACCATTATAAGAAACAAGAGGATTCGTCCCCATGAACTAAGTGGGCATCATGGGGTAAGTAGCAGAAAACAAGGCAGCCAGAGGGACTCCACTATCCATAATGAGGGCTTTGTATAGGCTCTTTAGGCCAACTAGTAAGCAAAGGGCACACCAAAAGTAAAACGACCAATATGCATGCAAACGGGGTAAAGTGGCTGAGTGGCCTCCCTCCCTAAACAAGGTATGTCTCACCCAAGAGGGACCTGAGACTCCCTGTTAAATATTGGAGGTAACATAATCAATTATAGGGGCCCTCATGGGCTTAACAACTAGTCGGTCAGATCCCCTCGGAGAGGTAATCCTCCATAAAGTCTATGTGTTTTCTGACCCCTATCTGACCCAGGGTACTAGCAGAATAACCCCTGCAAGTAACCTATGAGATACCTAAGTCAATCAACTAATAAACCACTATATAACCTATGCACAAGTGAGCAGTTGTAAGTCTGGATCACTGTATGGGAAGGGTAGTAAAGCCTGAAACCTTGAAAGCACCACCTCTCACGGAGGTATGGGCACAACAAGATCCCCAAATATGAATAAATCCATAGAAATATCTCTAATGCTAGGTGAGTATCCGAGGGGATATCCCTTCAACTAACTTCACGTGACCTTTTGATTAACTCCGATGTGAGAGGAGCCTCCTCATCTTACCAATTATACAATGGAATTCTCAACTCCCTTTCTCAGACACATATGTTGATTTAATTTCCTTGGAGAATTTTACTCACAAAATCCTATTCCAAAGCACTAAATCCTAGGCTAGTTCGTGCACCCTAGAAAATAAAATTGTTACTAATAAATTTTAAATTATAGTGTTGATTTTATGGCCGTGATTACTCAAAAAGGTATATGGTGATGAAACCAATGGTGTTATGACTTTGCAAGAAAGTAAATCTGAAAATAATGCAAAGTCTAACTTTAACTTTTGATGAATGATATGCTCCTAAAAACAATGCAATTTTCAAATTCAACTTCGTGATTCAGAAGTAAAAATGCAATCTTTCACTATATGTACTAAGCTAATGATAAAAACTCAAAACACAAAAAATGCCAAGCAATGTAAAATGCCTAATTTTTTGTATTTTCAATATATAAAAACTAAAAATTCATGGACTAAAAAGTAACTTGATACATAGACCTACTGTGTATAAAAAATAGATAACTATAGCAGGATATCAAGTAGTAAAGAAACCAGCCCAATGTAAAAGGACAATAAAGATGAAAAGTTGAAGAGAAAAACTTCGCCCAAAAAATCAACCAAAAGAGGGTTTCTTGTCATCCCACAGGTACTCAACAGACACTATAGAGACCTTAGAAGGCTCAACAATCATCAAATACCACCTAGAAAACACCAGACCAAGCAAATAGGCAAGGAAAAAGTTGTACGCGACTGTTTGAGAAAACAGAGCGTATATACACAACTTACAGTGAGCAGCCTGCGTGTATACATGATTGTCAAGAAAAAAGGTGTGTATATGCTTTGAAACAAGGCCAGGCAAGGGAGAAAGGCTGAAAGCTCGTATCCAGAGTGAACATGAGTTGTTAAGCAATGATACGACAAGAACCATAATAGAAACAAGAGCAATCTAAAGAGAAAAGTACTTCAAACCCTTAGAAAGAATATTTTTCCCAGTGGAGTCGCCATTTTTGTTACGAGGAAAATCTCTCTACAGCTAGGGTGAACCACAACAGAAAAGTATGACTACCGAAATCAACTCAATTCCAACACATGATATATAGACTAATGTGAAAGAGATATAAGAAAGAGTCCTACCTCGTCCAAACGTTTGATGATGTCCACCATTGAGCACTTGGACCCAAAGCTTTATACTTGCAACAAGTTCTCAACAAACAATAAGAACAAGCATATAGTGATGATATAACAAGTTAGCACATTAGATAACATAATCCATCAATATACAAAACAAACATTCCCATGGATCATAACACATATATTTGCAAGATATCAATTGGACGGGAAAGGAGTATTTTTATTAATAAATGATCAGCAGAAGTGACACATTACAGACTTCCGTGTCGGCATGGTTCCGAACCAAGAAACCAAGTTCCTTCCAACTGGGCCTCCACCACTTCAATCCTCCACCAAAGGAAAGCTCATATAAGGGAGACAAAGAGGTTCTCCATCAGTAAGGGAAGAGCTTGGGGGATGCACATTGTGTTCAGACTTAAAGGACAATGGGATGCAGACTCAATAATGAAGTAATAATTTCTCCAAAGTAACTTTTCTCTCAAAGTTGAATTCTCTCTCCTTTTCCATAGCTTGGAATTGGATTCTTTATAGCCTTCAAAATGAAACTGAAGGGCCAAGTCAGAATGTTTCCAGTACATGGAAGGCCAAGGATCAGAGATCTCCTACCGTGACATGGAAACCCGACATTTAATTTTGTTTTTCTGGCATAAATCCCGATGTACGCGGGATGTAGTGGAGTAACTAACATATACGCTTTTTGTATAGCTTGTAAGGTGCGTACAAGTGGAAAAATATTTTTTTTGTCTCTGGATTCATCAATCAAGGAAAGTGAGTATGCATAGGGAAATGGAATAAGGCTCTCTTTGCAAGATTGCATAGGGTGAGACAAATCTTGCTCTAACAATTTGAGACTTTGAGGGACATGTGTGCATAAGGAAAAAAGGACGTTCAGTGTCGAAGCACCGAATGTCAAACTCCCATGCAACTTATGTGTCAAATGAATATAAAATTCCACTGTTGGATTGGATGGTGGATGGACTTCCACCATGGATGTAAGAGATTGAGGATGGTATGAATGAGATGGATCCACATGGCCCTTAACCAATGAATGCCCAAAGAACTTCAAGAATCCATAATATGAAACCCAAAGCTCGGATTTGAGCCTGGTAGCAGTCATTAGAATTCTACTGGTGAGTAGAAGAGGATGAATACCTCAGATAGAGGATTCAAAATGTTTAAGAAAAGAGAAATTTTGATGCCCCATTTCTTAAAAAGGTACTTAAGGGGTTGGGTGTGTTACAAATTGGTATCAAAGCATGGCAACAACACTTGGCATGCTTGGGCTCATGCACGAGTCGTATAAAAATATTATTAGAGAAATTTTATGGGTGACACCATGTCTTGCCCATTCCTAAGAGGCTTAGTTAAACCTCTACTGAAGAAAGGAATGAAGCCTTCTACCATTGATAGATTTTTTGTAAATATGGACTCTATGTTGCTAATGTTTCCAAATAAAGAATTTGACTTCACTTTGCAATTTTACATGCTATTGTACATTCATAAGATTAGGTTACCAAGGCTAAGATGAGCCTATTGAGAATATTATTTCTGAACATAAATTATATGCATAAGTTCCTTGAGTAGAAGGATGTAGATTAAAATTTAGTTGGTATCATACCCAATGAGATTGAATCATGCTAGTCTATGGAAAAGGAAGCATATCCTTTCTTCTGGGGAAATGATATCCAATCCTACAGGAGTGGGATTATGCTGACGAGCACTAATAGCAAGACTTGAATGTGAATGGATTGAAAGGATCCGTAGCAGTAATAATTATTTCTTTAGTGAAGGATTAAACCTTGTATGTGTGTATGATCCCTAGAGATAAGAGGATTGATGGAAATGGTAAGGTCAATTTATTTGAACTATAATGAATGAAAATTGTTGTTGGAATGACCCAATAAGCAAGTAAAAAGGAACCCTATCGAATTGAGAACAACCTTCATGAAGGTAGAAGTGAAGTGACAAGAGAAAGTTCAAAAGCCCATGGTTGTGTCCCTATTAACTTAAGGATGTGTCTATGCAAGAGGAATGAGTCTGGTGACCATTCTATGAAAAGGGAGAGCATGTGCAACTCTCGTGTTTCGAAGGGAACTGAGAAACGAATTTTGTTTCTGGGTACAAGAATTGTTGGGAAGTGTTTTTCTAATCAAGCTGGTAAAAAAATTTGTAGAAATATGGAGTGACTGAGTGAGAAATCACAACAGCCTCCCTTTCTTGGTGGATAGGAAACTAATTTTCCAGAATTCCTGTGGAAGGAAGAGAGTGACCTTCGCCCATGTATGTTGTTGAATATAAGAAAGAGTTCTAGGTGTAATGGTTAAGACTGATTATGATATAAAGATGCTCTGGAGTTCTGAACTAGAATACTTAGTAAGTAACATATTTCGAAATTGTATTTGGGCTTTAAGGGAATAGTCCAAATGTTATTAGACATTAAAAATTATTATAAATAAGGTAAAATGGTTAATTGAATGTTGATCCTGAATGTGGTAAATGAAGTGTTGGGATACTTATAGATGACCAATGGGTCGGATTGACATCCAATGGTGGATGGTAG
>SNQJ01S0040554.1:260833-272516 GCA_010110895.2 Picea sitchensis | reverse complement strand
TCACATTCAAAGATGAAGACGGAGAAGTGGACGTGGAAGAGGAAGACGTGTGGTGGTTGACCGTACTAAGAAAACACGAGAATGACCTTGTCATAGGAAAAACAATTATAAGCCTCGTGTTGCAACGCCGGAAATTTTTTTGAGGGAAAAGAAAATTCGCATACTTCATACTTAAGGAACAATGTGGAAGATTAAAGATTTTGAACGTGCCGAGCATTAAGACCAAAATAGAGTATTGAGTTTAGAGCTGCATTTTACATTCTAGTATTAGTTTGATCTGTGATTTCTTGTTTAAATTCAAGTTTTTAAATAATAATTATAAAAATTAAGTAAAAGAAAATTGTATATGTCTGTTTTAATCTTTTGTCAAATGAAAAACACATACATATATATGTATAATGAATGGTTATGGTGAATCACAAGATGAGTTTATTTTGAATGTTGATGAAAATAAAAAGTTTGATGAAAATAGGAAAAGGAATAAAAGGGATTTGTAGATAATTTGACAAGCGTTGGACGATTCAGTGTTTGAAAGGATTAAACTAACCACTATAGCCAAGCAAGCATGGGACATTCTAGAGACAACATATCAAGGCACTAGCAAGGTAAAAATTGCCAAACTCCAAGCACTTAGAAGAGAATTTGAAAACTTGTAAATAAAAGATTTTGATTCAATAGAACAATTTATATATCGTGTTATAGATTTGGTTAATCAAATAGACAAAATGGTGATGAGCTAGAAGATCAGAAGGTTGTAGAAAAGGTTCTAAGAAGTTTCCCTAGAAAAATTGATGCAATAGTTGTGGTAATTGAAGAATCTAAGGATTTGACTAAATATTCTATGGATGAGTTGGTTAGCTCTTTGAAAAATTATGAAGACATGTTGAATAGGAATGACAATACCTCATTTGAGCATGCATTCAAAACACAAATGACATTTGGTAGAGGCATAGGAAGAGGAAATCCAAGATTCAGAGGAAGAGGAAGAAATAATTTTCAAAGAGAAGAAAGAAAGAATCAAGACCCAGGAGGAAGGAGAAATCAAAGTTTCAGCTCAAGGGAAAGCAATCACAATCAGGCATCACAAAGGTATGAAAAATCAAAGATTCAATGTTATTACTGCAAGAAGTATGGTCACTTTTCAAATGAATGCCAAAAGAAGCAAGCGTATATGAGAAAGCAGAACACACATTTATCTAAGAGTAGTTCTCAGACACTGTTTATTACATGTGATGTAGCTCAAGAAAATGCAAGTAACATTTGGTTTCTTGATAGTGGTTGTAGTAAGCATATGAATGGAAATAAAGGGTTGTTTGAGGATTTGGATACATCAGTTAAAGGACAAATTAAATTGGGTAATGATAATATTGTTCAAGTCATGGGAATAGGTGCAATCAATGTAATAACAAATAGTGGAAATAAAATTATTCTTGATGTTTATTTTGTGCCTGGTTTAAAGCATAATCTTATAAGTGTGGGACACCTTACTCAAAAGGGTTATAGAGTTTATTTTGAGAATAATGTATGCACTATATTTGATATTCCTCATAGTAAAATGGTGATTGCAAAGATTAAAATGGCATGCAATAGAATGTTCCCACTTCACATGAAAAGTGAAACGATGGAGAAGATTCGAGCAAGTTTCAAGGCATCAAGTCAAGATCAAGAATGGATATGGAACTTGAGGTATGGTCATATAAACTTTAAAGGATTGTGTTTGTTGCAAAGAAATGAAATGGTAAGAGGCTTACCACCTATTTAAGCACCAATAAGTTCATGTGAAATCTGTATTTTGGGCAAGCAACATAGGAAACGATTTCCAAAAGAGATGTCATACAGAGTTTGGGCACCTTTAGAAATTTTTCATATAGATTTATGTGGTCCAATGAAAACACCATCATTAGGGGGGAGCATATATTTTCTAACATTCATTGATGATTATAGTAGAAAAAAATGGGTTTATTTCCTTAAACACAAATCTAAAACATTTGACAAGTTTAAGAAATTCAAGGCATTAGTTGAGAAACAAAGTGGTCTATCTATTAAGATATTAAGATCAGATAGAGGAGGAGAATAAAAGTCAAATGATGTTTTGGAGTATTGCAGGTATCATGGAATAAATAAGAAGTTCACTATAATCTATAGACCTCAACATAATGGTGTTGCAGAACGGAAGAATCATACAATAATGGAAATGACAAGAAGCATATTGAAAGGCAAGAATTTATCTAATGAATATTGGGATGAAGTAGTAGCTTGTGCAATTTATATATTCAACAGGAGTCCAACAAATATTTTGAGGGACATGATTCCTCAACAAGCATGGATTGGTAAGCATCATAGTGTTTCTCATTTTAAAGTATTTGGTTGCATTGCATATGCACACATGCCTAAACAAACAAGGAGTAAATTGGATGATAAAAGTGAAAAATGCACTTTTATTGGTTATGATGAACAATCTAAGGCATATAAGTTGTTTAATCCTATAACCAAGAAATTCATTATAAGTAGAGACGTTGTATTCAAAGAGGAAGAATCATGGGATGGAAATATAAACAAGACAATTACAGGTACAAGAATACTATATGAAGAACACCGAGAAAAAGGTCTAGGAGAACAATCAAATGAGCAAGGAGGAATACCATCAAGAATTCCACAAGAAGATAACTCACAAAGGCAAGTTGAGAAAGGAGACACATCAAGTCCACAAGTAAGTTATGACTCAAATCCTACACTTGAATCATTAAGATCAAGATTAAGAGGCAAAAAGACTAGAAGCTTGCAAGAAATATATGATCAAGGAGATAAGATAGATTTGCAATCCAATTTTTCTCTATTTACTCAAGATCCTATATATTTTGAGGATGCAATCAAGGAAGAACGTTGGATTAATGCAATGAATGAATAAATGGAATCTATTAATAAAAATGATACATGGGATCTAGTTGATTTACCTAAGGAGAAAGAATGCATAGGTGTGAAATGGGTGTATAAAACTAAATATAAGGGAAATGGAAAAGTTGAAAAATATAAGGAAATATTAGTAGCTAAAGGATTTGCACAAGAATATGGAGTTGATTACAATGAAACATTTTCACCCGTAGAAAGACATGACACAAATAGGATGGTACTAGCTATTACAACTCAACATAATTGGAAATTTTATCAAATGGATGTCAAATATTTAGAAGAAGAAGTCTATGTGTAGCAACCACCAGGGTATGAAGTAAAAGGTCAAGAAGACAAGGTTTACAGGTTGAAGAAGGCACTTTATGGATTGAAGCAAGTACCAAGGGCTTGGTATAGCAAGATAGATTCATACATGATAAAAAATGAATTCATAGGAAGCACTAGTGAGCCTACACTATACACCAAAGTCAATGAACAAGGTCAGATCTTGATTGTTTGCCTATATGTTGATGATTTGATCTATACAGGTAATCTCTCTATTGATATGTTTAAATCAACAATGAAGAAGGAATTTGAGATGACAGACTTGGGGTTAACGAACTATTTTCTTGGCATTGAAGTCACACAAAATGATAAAGGCGTTTTCATCTTCCAAAGTAAATATGAAAAATATGTTTTAAAGAGGTTTAGAATGATAAACCATAGTCCAGTTTCTACACCTGTGGAAGTTGGCACAAAACTAAGTAGAGAACAAAATGAGATGGTTTTTGATTCAACCATATTCAGAAAATTGGTTGGAAGTTTGAGGTATCTCACTGCAACTAGGACATATATAATGTATGGAGTTGGTTTGATTTCTAGATTCATGGATACACCAAAGAACTCACATTGGCAAGAAGGAAAAAGGTTATTAAGATACATTGCAGGGACTATGAATAATGGCATACTGTATTCTACTTCAAATAATATGCAGTTGGTTGGATACACAGATAGTGATTTTGTAGGAAGCATTGATGACAGAAAGAGCACATCTGGATATGAATTTCATCTTGGAATAGGAGTTGTGGCATGGGCATAAAAGAATCAACCAATAGTGACAATTTCATCAGCAGAAGCAGATTATGTAGCAGGTACATTAGTAGCATGTCAAGCATTTTGGATGCAAAGAATATTAAAGGATCTAGTGCATAATCAAGAGGAGCCTACTACAATCTATTGTGACAACAAGTCCACCATTGCACTATCAAAAAATCATGTTTTCACAAGAGGACAAAGCATATTGACACTAGATATCACTTCATTCGAGAACTTGTCAACAATGGAGAACTTATCCTACAACATTGCAGATCAAAGGAGAAACTTGCAGACATATTTACAAATCATTTAGCACAAGACCAATTTGAGTATTTAAGAGAAGCATTGGGCATTGTAAATATTGTTGTAGTTAGTAGTAGAAATTAGGGGGGAGTGTTGCAATCATTAATTTCTCTATCTACCTACCTACCACCGAAGCTTCAACTGTTTTCGAGAGAATTGCATAATCGCTATATCCCACCGACACTCCATCCTTCGTGAATGCTCCAGAACTTCCAGATCCTTCCATACTATCTATAAAATCAAAGGCAATGTAACCATTTCATCCATTGAGCAATACAATTTGTTTCGGTGTATATTTTATAGTGTTCCTTTGCTTCTGCCCACACACAGATCCTAGACAATGATAGCCACCTACCTTTCCCGGAGGAGTAAACACTCATGGAGGTTCTTCTTGTGATATAAGGTGTCGAGAGTAGCAGGCACAACATCCATTTTAGAGAAAGAAATGCACACAGCTAGCAATGTTTTTCCACAATAGCCCCAAATTTCTTTTTGTTGTTGGATAATGTCATGTGGTACCTTAGGATTTAACTGCAAGATTCCCCGCATGTCTTCACTAGATACTCTGGATGGAAACCAAGGAATAGATGTGTGTTTCCAGTAGCCTAGTTTAGTGTCCATTAGTCCAAATGTCATACCTGTCGCCACCATCTGGCATAGAATATAGCCAAGATAATTGCTTCTTCCATACATTGTCCCCAAGTCAGTTTTGGAAAGAGTAAGAATGTGCAACATTAATACTGTATGCCATAAGATTTATGTTTTTCCACTTCTAAGAGTTTTAATCTCCTGCATTGATTTGGTCTTGGATTCTCCCCTCCTTGAAAATTTTCATATAAAAGTTTGATTTCCAAAACCTAATGTATTATCATGGCTTAGATGACTTGGATTAAATGACTTATTTGAATGTTTAGTACTAAAGATTCTTTTATTTCTTGTTTAGTTTTCAATGAATCAACATTTATGAACTCAAAAGTTTTAAAATATAAATTCTTTGGTGTAGTGCTTTACTAGAGTTAAAAGAAAATTATAATATTTTAGTTCATTATCATTCTCCGTTTCAATTTATAATTGTCAATGATATTTTTAGAAATTTTCCTATTAGGTTTACTTGGATATCCCCTAACTTTAGAATTACTTGGATATCCCCTAGCTTTATCTTGATATGTCTCACCAATATTTAGACAACATGCATATAAATGTATAAATAAGTGCAAAACATGCATATCATAACTGCAATGAAATTCTCCACCAGATTAATTTGATGATTTTTTTATCCTTGTTTTACACTAGATCTAAGTCACTCAATTTCAAGAAAGTCTGATTTGCTATTTTTTTACTTTTCCTCCACATCAAAATTGTTTTCCATGTAGAAATGTTATGTCTAGAAACTTAAGTGTCGTGGTTATTGCTTGTTTCAATTTTTTTTTTTAATGTTGCGATTATTTGTTGCAGAAAATATATTTCGTCAAAAAAAAATTCTCTATGTGAACAAGTTTGTCCAAAATATTAGACCATTAAGATTCATATTCTTGTTACAAATTGCCATGGCATGAAGTTGGAATGGACTATAATTCCTTAAATAAGAAAGGGAGGGTTTAATATGTTGTTTGTTTGATAGGTTTTCTATTGTTCTATTGCCACAACTCTCTTGTTATACAAACTATTAAAAAAAAATTATAGTTTATATAAAAATAAATTTTTGATTTATTTAATTTAGTAAACAAATTATTAAATTGTATACACTTTAAAGGGATATATAATCATTATTTCTATATATAGTTTTATTTGAAAATATTTAATATAATTTTTTAAATGTTCATACATCTTTTAATTTTGTTAATTCATATAAAAAAAACTTATCTTAATCATTGCAAGTCAAGTTGTGTGTGTTTTTACCTGAAATCATATGGTAGGGACTAGTTGCTTCATAGCTTATCTGTCACAGACCTGGCGAACCTCTAATTGGGAGACAAAAAACACCCAACATTTCCAGTCACCGTGCAACATTGACGTCTTTCATTTGGTGTCAAGGCCAAACCAACTTACTCAACCCCAGACTACACCTTCATCTTATTTCGTTCATTACTTAAGTTATGTTTATGTTTGTCTTATACTTAGCTTCAACAGCAAAGAGATACCATTCATACACAAGTGAAAATGAAAGATATGTGTGGGAGGCCAAACCGTTCTAATACCAAAAATAATTCTTTACAGAAAACAGAACAACAGTGTGTCCATCCAAACACTCGTTCCAAAAAAAGAAAGTTTACATAAAGGAGCATTCGCTCCATTGCAAAGAACCTGTGAGAAAACATTACAACCCAACTTTGGTTAGTTGCCTTTGTGCGCCCTTCCTTTTTTGCTATAGAAGAACACACCTTTTAATACTTTGTGTTTGTAATGCTTGTGATTATGACTTAGTGTGACTGATCCCTTGCTCAGGTAAAACTTTTCTTAGTTCATGTTCGAGTGACCTCTCTTTCTCTACAACAATTCATTTGTTACAATAGCTCCCTTAAAGATAGACTTGCCGCAAACATTCTTTTAAGTTGTTTCTCCCCCGGGAAGGTCAAGTTAATCTCCAAGGTCTACTTAGCTCCTCAGTGGGAGATCTTCGCAGCTTCTTGTTTGCTACCTCAGGAACTCCCAACCTGTGATAATGAAGAACTATTTCCCAAATCTAACTTTTTCTTAGCTCCGTTTCATTTGGTCTCTTCCATTGGCTTATATGGCCACTTAACTGGCGCGCCCTTTCAACATGGAGAGACATAACTCTTTGTTTGTTCACTTTTCTTTCTTAGCCGAAGTTCCAAAGGGCGTGTTCCCTTTTCTTCGCAACACTCTTCCTTAGCTGACCCATCATTTTTTGGTTCTGGACGCCCAAGTCATATTGATGTTCGTTTGTCATTTCCTTCATCACCTGGTCAGCTCCCATTCGCATGATGCATGTCCAAGGAGTTCAATATTCCCAAATTTCATTCTTTCTTCAGTCATATGGGGTGCTCATGTTGTCGAAGCATCCTTCATCTCCAATGGTTCCAAATTTTAGTGGGGATTCCATGGCTTCCATGGGGCATCCACCTACGTTTAACCATATGTTTCTTCGGTGTGGAATCCATAGCTTCTATGGGGTGTCCACCTAGCCTGCTACTTTGGTCAATTCACCATAATAACCTTTGTCAAAAGTCCTTTTGGTGAAGATGTCTTTGGCACGACATGTGGCCAAAGATCCTATCTTCACCATATAAGAGTTATTTTGGCTTCTTGGGTCAGACTGAGTGCTTCTTTGCTTGATTCTCCCATCTAGACCTTTGGTGGAGGAGTGTGGGTGTCGAGGCTAACTCCAGGGGAGTTACGCCCTCCCCCACTCAAATTAATTATCATCTTGACAATCTCAAAATGTCTAGGTGTTGAACCTTCGTGATGAACTGTTGCGCCCTTACTCCAACTAAAGTATGTCAGGCCTCTACATGCAATTAACCCCCATGTTTCAAACAAGTTGGGTAGATAATCCAACTTCATGTCCAACTCATGAGAACATCATCAAACAACTGTTCATATTTGTTTATGTTCGATCCCACCACATGATCAACCCAAAAACACCAAGGCAAGATCCCACCTTCCACTATATTCATCCAACTCCATCAAGAAGCTCCTCCATTATAGCCAAGTATTGCATAAATGAATCATTGTGCTCTTGAAGTCTAGTCGCTTCACCATGTCATTGCACACTAGATTGTCCAACTGTCAGATAAGTTGGGTGGTCGGTTCAACCATCTGATCACTTTCCTGATGGAACACCTCCAAGTCAAATCAATCTCCTTCAAGTCACAACTTGAATCTTCCATGTAGATTCAGAACTTCTTTAGTGTAGATTCATCAACCAACTGTAATGTCATTACAATGCTCAAGTACCAAGGGCTTGGTATAGCAAGATAGATTCATACATGATAAAAAATGAATTCATAGGAAGCACTAGTGAGCCTACACTATACACCAAAGTCAATGAACAAGGTCAAATCTTGATTGTTTGCCTATATGTTGATGATTTGATCTATACAGGTAATCTCTCTATTGATATGTTTAAAACAACAATGAAGAAGGAATTTGAGATGACAGACTTGGGGTTAACGAACTATTTTCTTGGCATTGAAGTCACACAAAATGATAAAGGCGTTTTCATCTTCCAAAGTAAATATGAAAAATATGTTTTAAAAAGGTTTAGAATGATAAACTGCAGTCCAGTTTCTACACCTATGGAAGTTGGCACAAAACTAAGTAGAGAACAAAATGAGATGGTTTTTCATTCAACCATATTCAGAAAATTGGTTGGAAGTTTGAGGTATCTCACTGCAACTAGGACATATATAATGTATGGAGTTGGTTTGATTTCTAGATTCATGGATACACCAAAGAACTCACATTGGCAAGAAGGAAAAAGGTTATTAAGATACATTGCAGGGACTATGAATCATGGCATACTGTATTCTACTTCAAATAATATGCAGTTGGTTGGATACACAGATAGTGATTTTGTAGGAAGCATTGATGACAAAAAGAGCACATCTGGATATGAATTTCATCTTGGAAAAGGAGTTGTGGCATGGGCATAAAAGAATCAACCAATAGTGACAATTTCATCAGCAAAAGCAGATTATGTAGCAGGTACATCAGTAGCATGTCAAGCATTTTGGATGCAAAGAATATTAAAGGATCTAGTGCATAATCAAGAGCAGCCTACTACAATCTATTGTGACAACAAGTCCACCATTGCACTATTAAAAAATCATGTTTTTCACAAGAGGATGAAGCATATTGACACTAGATATCACTTCATTTGAGAACTTGTCAACAATGGAGAACTTATCCTACAACATTGCATATCAAAGGAGAAACTTGCAGACATATTTACAAATCATTTAGCGCAAGACCAATTTGAGTATTTAAGAGAAGCATTGGGCATTGCAAATATTGTTGTAATTAGTAGTAGAAATTAAGGGGGAGTGTTGGAATCATTAATTTCTCTATCTACCTACCTACCACCGATGCTTCAATTGTTTTCGATAGAATGGCATAATCGCTATATCCCATCGACACTCCATCCTTCGTGAATGCTCCAGAACTTCCAGATCCTTCCATACTATCTATAAAATCAAAGGCAATGTAACCATTTCAGCCATTGAGCAATAAAATTTGTTTCGGTGTATATTTTATAGTGTTCCTTTGCTTCTGCCCACACACAGATCCTAGACAATGATAGCCACCAACCTTTCCCGGAGGAGTACACACTCATGGAGGTTCTTCTTGTGATATAAGGTGTCGAGAGTAGCAGGCACAACATCCATTTTAGAGAAAGAAATGCACACAACTAGCAATGTTTTTCCACAACAGCCCCAAATTTATTTTTGTTGTTGGATAATGTCATGTGGTACCTTAGGATTTAACTCCAAGATTCCCTACATGTCTTCACTAGATACTCTAGATGCAAACCAAGGAATAGATGTGTGTTTCCAGTAGCCTAGTTTAGTGTCCATTAGTCCAAATGTCATACCTTTCACCACCATCTGGCATAGAATATAGCCAAGATAATTGCTTCTTCCATACATCGTCCCCAAGTCAGTTTTGGAAAGAGTAAGAATGTGCAACATTAATACTGTATGCCATAAGATTTATGTTTTTCCACTTCTAAGAGTTTTAATCTCCTACATTGATTTGGTCTTGGATTCTCCCCTCCTTGAAAATTTTCATATAAAAGTTTGAGTTCCAAAACCTAATGTATTCTCATGGCTTAGATGACTTGGATTAAATGACTTATTTGAAAGTTTAGTACTAAAGATTCTTTTATTTCTTGTTTAGTTTTCAATGAATCAACATTTATGAACTCAAAAGTTTTAAAATATAAATTCTTTGGTGTAGTGCTTTACTAGAGTTAAAAGAAAATTATGATATTTTAGTTCATTATCATTCTCCGTTTCAATTTATAATTGTCAATGATATTTTTAGAAATTTTCCTATTAGGTTTGCTTGGATATCCCCTAACTTTAGAATTACTTGGATATCCCCTAGCTTTATCTTGATATGTCTCACCAATATTTAGACAACATGCATATAAATGTATAAATAAGTGCAGAACATGCATATCATAAGTGCAATGAAATTCTCCACCAGATTAATTTGATGATTTTTTTATCCTTGTTTTACACTAGATCTAAGTCAGTCAATTTCAAGAAAGTCTCATTTGCTGTTTTTTTACTTTTCCTCCACATCAAAATTGTTTTCCATGTAGAAATGTTATGTCTAAAAACTTAAGTGTCGTGGTTATTGCTTGTTTCAATTTTTTTTTTAATGTTGCGATTATTTGTTGCAGAAAATATATTTCGTCGAAAAAAACTTCTCTATGTGAACAAGTTTGTCCAAAATATTAGACCATTAAGATTCATATTCTTGTTAAAAATTGCCATGGCATGAAGTTAGAATGGACTATAATTCCTTAAATAAGAAAGGGAGGGTTTAATATGTTGTTTGTTTGATAGGTTTTCTATTGTTCTATTGCCACAACTCTCTTGTTATACAAACTATTAAAAAAGAATTATAGTTTATATAAAAATAAATTTTTGATTTATTTAATTTAGTAAACAAATTATTAAATTGTATACACTTTAAAGGGATATATACTCATTATTTCTATATATAGTTTTATTTGAAAATATTTAATATAATTTTTTAAATGTTCATACATCTTTCAATTTTGTTAATTCATATAAAAAAAACCTATCTTAATCATTGCAAGTCAAGTTGTGTGTGTTTTTACCTGAAATCATATGGTAGGGACTAGTTGCTTCATAGCTTATCTGTCACAGACCTGGCGAACCTCTAATTGGGAGACAAAAAACACCCAACATGCAAGATACCGGATATATAAAATATCCAGAACAGAAACGAAATGCTAGAAATAACAGAATAACAGTAAAATATCCAGCATAATCTTCACAATACACATAAATTATTCACGAAATAGCAACAGAAATAGCACTTAGAATCTGATAGCAATGTTCACAGGCCTCTTCGAGGGGGCAACCTCGAATTGAGCAACGCTCTATTACAATAATCTCCAAGCTAGGGTTCTCATACCCTCGACTCCTATTTATACTAAAAAGAAGCATCTAGAGGAAGATCCTTCTAGAAGCGGAAGCTTCTATTAGGTCTTCTTACATCCGTCTTATTCTATTTTATTGAAAGGTCTTATTAATATTGACCTTTATTACATATGAATAAATTGATCTACCTATGTGCGGGTTAGGACCTTAACATGTCCGCCCCCTTAAAAACAGCCTTGTCCTCAAGGCTTGAGATGTGGAAACTGCTGCAGAATGGTAGCTGGTTCCCAAGTGGC
>SNQJ01S0040554.1:240513-256944 GCA_010110895.2 Picea sitchensis | reverse complement strand
ATTATTATTATTATTATTATTATTATTATTATAAAATGAATGAAATTATTTTTATTTAAAAAAAAAAAAAACTCAAAGAAAATCTTATTCAAAACTCCTGTGTGAAAAATCACGGGTGTTGTAGATAAATTCATAAATGCAAAGAAAAACAAATGTTCCTAGTTCAGGAACACAAAACTAGAACAAAACAAGAAAGAACACACCCCTTTCCTTAGATTCAAATGAAATGAAAAATGATAGAAAACTCGTACCGTTTTAACTAACATTTATCCTTATTGATTGTAGCTCCAACATTGATCCAATGATTTTTAGAAATAGAGACATGTAAAAGGATCAAACAAAATGACTGAAAGTAACAAACATACATATGTTTCAATGAATCAATGTAAATAACCAAGGATAAATACAAATAAAAACCATTGACAACCTTTATTAGGAAAGGAAAATGTACAATTGTATTAATAAATCAATAAGCAACTTACAACCAAGCCTTGGCGTTAACAAACTTCTTCCAATAGTTAAATGTTGTAATACCCAAGTAGCTTCCATAAGTGCTATCACCATCTCTTGAACACTTTAGACCAAAACTCTTAGGACGAAAATGAAGTTTATAAAATCTCAATTACAAACAAGGAGATATTCTCTATTTGTGCCATTATTTTATTACTCCTAACTTATTACTTATTAGCCTTTCCCTTTAGAAGATGCCTCCATTTATAGATTGGAGAGGAAGCCATCAGGATATTAGGATGAGAGGTTAGGGTCTCACTAAATCAAGAGAGATTAATGAGATCTAAACCGATCGAAAAACAACTCATCATCGAGACTTCTCTTCTAGAATCTTCTAGAATTTCTTCTTTTCTCCCATGTACAAAGGTTGTCACACCATCAAACCTCAACAAAAGGTGACATTGTCGCACATTACAGTGATGCAACATTAAACAAGTGAAGTTGCCTCACCTTGCTAGAAAGAAACAAACAACCACTTTGTAATTTAGGGATTTTTTAGAGTTGATACTTCCCAAGAAGACTTTCTCTCAATTTTCTTCCAAATTTCTATGCTTCAGATGTTAGAGAATAGACAATATCACTTGCCGTGACAAAATGTTTTATAATAGAATGCCCCCCCAAACTACAAATTTAGAAGAGATGATAGTTGAAATACTTTTCGAGATGTGTATTTTAAACAAAGAACGCATCGGTTGGAGACCTACCAATAACATAAGGAATTTGAAGAAGAATATTATATCATCATTGAGATAGGCATTCCCTACTCTGAATACAAATGAATCGAAGCATATTTTTTGACAAATACATTTTAGATCCATTATTACATTTATTAATGATATGGCCTCCATAAATACAATGTGGATCCATATTGCCATGATTTTAATGGATTCATAGCCACGAGAATATACATTGTGGATCTATGAATTATGATCGTAACATAGCCAGAAACTAATACAATGTGGATCTATGTGACAACATTAC
This sequence comes from Picea sitchensis, assembly GCA_010110895.2. Taxonomy (NCBI): domain Eukaryota; kingdom Viridiplantae; phylum Streptophyta; class Pinopsida; order Pinales; family Pinaceae; genus Picea; species Picea sitchensis. The sequence continues at coordinate 255,453 of SNQJ01S0040554.1, read as the reverse complement.
TCTAGTAATTTCCATCATAGCCCAGGGAAATAAATATTGAAAGGAATTTCCCCAGGCTCTTCAACTCGTATTCGATTCTGAAGTACGATTCTAACATGTGAATAAATGTCTTGATGTCGAACATGGTAGAAACCACTTGATTATCGATCATTTATGTATATCGTTAACAAGTGTGAGGGAAATCACCATTAATGTCAATGACCCCAGGGTACTCTATTACATCGCTTCGAATGTGAATTAATGAGTTGAATTCAAACATCTTATCAAATCTTTTGATAGAAAACAAGACAAAACTAGAACAAAACAAGACAAAACACACCCCTTTTCTTAGTTTCAAATGAAATGAAAAAGGATAGAAAACTCATACCTTTTTAACTGATGTTTTTCCTTATTAATTGTATCTCCAAGCTTGATCCAATGCTTTTTAGAAACAAAGACCTGTAAAGGGATCAAATAGAACAAGTGAATGTAACAAACATACATATGTTTCAATGAATATACGTATATAGCCTAGGAGAAATACAAATAAAAACTATTGAAATCCTTATTAGGAAAATAAAATGTATAGTTGTATTAAGAAATCAAGAAGCAACTTACAAACAAGCCTTGGCATTGACAAACTTATTGCATCACTTCAATGTTGTAATACCCAAGTAGCCTCCATAAGTGTCATCACCATCTCTTGAACACTTTATCCCAAAACTATTAGGACCAAAATGGAGTTCATAATCTCTCAATTACAAACTAGGAGCTATTCTCAATTCACCATTATTTTATTACTCCTCACTTGTCACTTATTATCCTTTCCCTTTAGAATATGCCTCCATTTATAGATTGGAGAGGATTCCATGAGGAGATTAGGACGAGAGACTATGATCTCACTAAATCAGGAGAGACGGGTGAGATCCAAACCGATCGTAAAACAAATCATCATCGAGACTTCTCTTCTAGAATCTTCGAGAATTTCTTCTTTTCTCCCACTTACAAAGGTTTTTGTACCCTTAAGCCTCAACAAAAGGTGACAATGTCTCACATTACAGTGATGCAACATGTGACAAGTGAAGTTGTGGCACCTTGCTAGAAAGCAACATGTGACAACTTTGTAATTTAGGGATTTTTTAGAGTTGATCCTTACCAAGAAGACATTCTCTCAATTTTCTTCCAAAGTTCTATGCTTCAGATGTCATACAATAGGAAGTATCACTTGCCGCAAAAAAATGTTGTATAACAATGAGATTAGTCTTTACAACATTCTAATGAGGCCTATGTAGAAACCAAAATTGGGTATAGTCTAACAACACTTACAAAAAAAATTGATCATTAGTCTATACATTGAGTTTAGATGACTAGTAAGCCAACTATAATTTCTGTAAAAGACCCCGTCGATGGAAACAACAAAACACAACATTGCACATGAGTAATTGACTTGAGCATGCTCATTGTGAGCCCCATATGAAGGTGTTGGGGGTAAATTCAAGTCTGGTACATGTCTGGGCGGGTTCAAAGCTGATGTTTCGTCTGAGATAGCCGAAGTTGATGCCAAATGAGATGGATTGGCAGGTCTAGAATGCAACTCAACCACCTCTGAATGAATCGCTTCCACTTCATCCTTCAATTTTTGGTACCCATGTCTCTCTTGTCCAAGAATTTCCATTGTGGTTTTCCAGTCGCTTCATTGATCTGGATTTGGAGAGTATTGACTAGATTCACCATTTCCTCTTGTTCTTCCTTTTAGAAGTCCCTTCTCTAGTGCACCATTCCTATCCTTTTGTTTTCCATTGTGCTCCAATCCTGCTCCTGGCTTTGAGAATTTGGTAAGAAAACCTCTCATAAAAGTCTAATGAATTATGAGATTCTTGACCCTTCTAGTAATTCTACAACACTCTGAATATTACGAGCACATTTCATATGACAACTTGCACCCATGTCTATATTTATCTTTCTTAGATTGTTGCATGTGAGGAGCCACCACCCTAAGCGTTGAGTAAAGCCCAACATCAACAAACCTATATTGGTGGTGAATTTGTGCATGTGACAGGACTGGGACCTTTCTTTTCCATCATAACTTGAAATGGATGTTGATATGCAGAGTTGCGATAGAAGGAGGAAGGTACAAAAACCAAGTGTGAGTAAGCCAATAACAATTGTGGACAAGGTTAGGAGAGGGAGGGAAGAGTTGAGTGCAAGTGAGAGGAAGAACTACAGAGCAAAAGGACGAGGAAGAATAAGCATTCGCCAGACAGGGAGGGCGTCAAGTCGATTTTGTGAATACCCCATGAAGATCTTCGCCAAAGTTTTAGACATGAGACTAGGAACAACTGATAACACCTGAGATACACACGAGCCCACATGACCCACCTTAGTTCCTTAATATATATTGAATTTAAATGCATAACTTATTTCGTTAAGGAATAGAGTGTTGAAAGATAACTCCATTGATTCTAATTTCTCCTATTGGCACCCTCGTGGCTAGATTAGCTTAAGAATCTTCCTTTGTATTATTGATTCTGAAGGTATGAAAGGCATGAAATGAGTCAAAGTTTTCAACTTTTTTGAAAACTCATGCAATGATGTTTTTAAGCTTTCATATCTTGAGGAGGGGATCATTTCCTGACTTGGTTGATGATAATCAATGAGTCCCCAAGAATGTAGATGTCTTTAATGCCTTGGCTCTTGGTGAGGCTTGATTCTTTAAAAATGGAAAATGGAATATTTTGTGTTTGATTGTTAGTTTCTTTTTTTAGGCTCCATGATTTTTTTTGTTTGTTAGTTTTGGGGCATCTAAGACGTCAATATCACCAACACAGAGTGCCTTAACAACATGAGTAGACCAGATCCTTGCTCGAATTTAAACACAAGACCTGACCTTTGTTGCAAGAACGACTCTACCATCGAACAACCTCAACCGACCTTCACCCAACAAAATTATTATTATTACCATGATTTATTTTTTAAATTATTAAACTTTTATATAAATAAAAATACCACTTAAAATATTATGCAAATTAATAAAAATAAATTAATGATCAATAATTACATAATATTAATCCAAAATTTCAAAAATATTTAAAAATTATATTTAATATAAATTTAAAAAATATTCAAAAATTATATTTAATATTATATTCTTTATTTCTATTGTTTGAAACAAAAAACTTTTATTAAGAAAAAACTTTGATTAAGAAGAAGCTATAATCTCAGAAATGATATTTAATTTTATTTATTTTTGAATAAATGTTTGTGTCAGAAATGATATTTAATTTTATTTATTTTTTAATAAGTATTCGTCCTTTTGAGTCATATTAACTTAATTGTAAACACTGGATATAAAAGCTGTGGCTTTGAGTGTTATCAATTAATTGTAAAAAAATTCCATAAAGGCGAAATACGAATGTTTCCATGAATTTTAAATTTTAAATTTTGTTTAAATTCTTTTAAGATATCAAAACTATTTTGTTTGAATGTTTCCATAAATTTTAAATTTTGTTTAAATTATTTTATGATATCAAAGTGTTTTGTTTGTATAGTATCACGGTGATAGAATGCCATAACTTCTATTCATTAGCAGGATGTCCGGCCGGCAGTAGACCTAAATGAAGATTTTATCATGAAAATGAAAGGCAAAAGTCAATGTCGAGTTCGATCAACAATTCCAGTGGGGCAAGTAGCAACCTTTACCCACTCCATAATCAGAGTCTCAATCCCACGTTGCCAGAAGATGGAAAGGAATTCGGGAATTCCTACCACATGATGTCAAAGAGCTGGAGGACTATCCCATGATGTCACATTCAAAGATGGAGACGGAGAAGTGGACGTGGAAGATTAAAGATTTTGAACGTGCCGAGTATTAAGACCAAAGAACAACCCTTTAAGTGAATTATTCGTAAATTTGACGTTGACAAATCATGTGCACCAAAGGATCATATTATAAAAAATTATCTACTTATTTGATTATTAATGAATGTGTTGCATGAAGATATACTCTATGAAATGTTTCTATGTACTTTTCAAAATAAATTATCAGCCTAGTATTTTAGCCTACCTACGGGTTCTATCACAAATTGGTATTTTAGCCTACCTACTTTGTAGAATCTTGCTACAATGTTGAAAGTAGTAACTATGAAAATGGACAAGAAAGAATGCATTGAAGACTTTAATCAATGTTTAAATATTGTTATAAACAAATTTCTTGCTAATTCCCAACTAGTCGAAGGCATGGTAATCGAATATTATGCGTCATCCCCACATGCATCAATTGCCATGTTTGTTAAGAGGGATAGTAAAACCACTGTAGGGGATAATTTTGAAGAATCTAAAAAGGTTGAAAAGGAAATTTCCCCAAAGCTAAGAGATTTGGGGTGAAAGGAAATTTCCCAAAAGCTATTCTGGGCAAGTGATGAGATGAGATAGTTGATGAAATCCTAAGATAAAGTTATTATGTGGAGTAATTGTTTATTTTTAGTGTGAATTGGTTGTGTTATTTATGTTGGATTGTCAAAATAAGGAAAATTTGAAAATTTGTTATGGAGTCCATTGTTAATTACTAGTTCCCAATTGAATAGAGATATTGAAACTATGTTGTGTTATTTACATAATTATTTTTTAAATCTTATATTTAAAGATATAAATATTGACTTATATTGATTGTTATAAATCTAGACACTTTCATAGTAACCAAAAGAAAGGGATTATTTTTGTAAACAAGAGTGTATTGTTGAATTTGATTTACAATTAGTTGTCATGAAGGAAATTTTAGACTAGTAAACCCTACTTTTAAGGTTGATTATGAAAGTACATAATAAATTGGTATTAGAGAATTCGATTACAACAATAAGAGTTGTATGGCATCGAAGGGAATAAAAGGTAATGTTTTTTGTCGCAAGTTAAGGCAACAAACATACTATCCTTAATACAAAGAGATGAGTTATTTCATCCATACTTAAAATTGTACGAGATTGTTGAGTCGAGTTATTTAATGAATTGGAGAATGATATTTTATCATTGTCAAGATGTTTAGGGTTGATATAAGTAATCACATTGGATCATGCATCAATATTACCACCAATAATTAATGGTGTCAACCCTTGGAGGTTGGCCATGTTTAAATGCTACACATTATTCATTTCTAGGTTAGATGGCCTATTAAATCATGAATTTATCACCTAGAAGGATAAGGGCCTCGATGATTGATGATCGTCATCCTTATGTATTGTGTATGGTGTTTAATGAATGGGTTTAAATGTATTAACCTTTTTCCTTAGTATTGACATCCTTAAAATTAAAGATACAATTCATCAAGGTTGGTTTAAATAACTTATAAAATGGATTTTCCGTATGGTTGTTTAAATACCTCCAAAGATGAATATCATGAGAATTATTATTATATTTCTATCACTAGTATGACTTAGTTATAACGATCTTAAGAGTCATGTATGCATTTGAATGAGTAGATCTCTTATTTTTGTAGATTGAAGTTACAATTCATGAACATGACTATATATGTCCATTAATATGAATGCATGTGTATAGATATGAATTAATGGATGGATCTAATAGTGGAACAATAATTTGTACTTGTTGTGTTTTAGCAATATAATTTTGATCTTGATATCTTCATTGTATAAAGAGAAAGCTATACATGTTGTGTAGTTTGCATACTACTCTTGAGTGGGTTATATCCCACTCTTCATAATGAGCCACACTTAAATGATCATAGAGTAAGTGTGCAAGAGTGTTATGTATAACATGGTATATGACATCTCTTCTCCTGTTGTTAGCTACCATATGAAAGGAATAAACATACTTTAATTATTCCTTTGAAACTTTTCATCTCATTGCTTGTGAGGTTTCATATAACACACTCATCTCAGGTCTAAATTGAAGTTATTATGAATTGTTGTTAAATAATTTAAAAAATTGTAGACATGATAGTAAGGTCATTATATGTGAATGAATAAATCAAGGTGCTATTATTTATTGATCCTTTGTTTGAGATATGATATCAATATATGATTTTCTTCACCTTCATGATTTTCAATTATTTTAGAAATAAACAAAAAAATCACCTTGGTTAATGGATCTTATTGAAAGGTAAAAAAATAGTATTAGTTTGAATGATATTATGATATTAGACATTGAATTGGTGAGGTTGGTAAATACTTGAGTTAGGAAAGAATTAGTGTATAAGGTTGCTTATTAAGATGATTCATAACTATTTCTTCGTGTTTAGAATGAGGGATTTGGTAAATTGTCTTTATTGTGGAATTTTTTTAATAGTATTGCCAAGTTTGAATTGACTTTGGACATAAATCATTATTTTGGTGAGTAAGTACATAGGGTACATTACAATTTCAATTTTGATGCATTTGAATTCATTGAATCTTCTTGATAGTGAACACATATTTGTAGCAATAAGTTCAATAATAAGTCAACACATTTACATCATCTCTTATCGTTTCCAGCAACAACACCAATATTTATTCACTTCTATTAGTGTTCTTCAAGTCAACTTCATATTTATCATCAAAGATTGCTTAGCAACATCAACAATCAACAGTCTTCATCAAGCATGAGCATCCTTCATCTTTAGAGTTACAACCAGAGTAGTTTCATCTCATATCAACACATCAGATTCATATCAACATACATCAGGCGATCCATAGTTCAACAATTGTCTCTCAGACCATCATCCACCAAGAGAAGGTTAATTTGGGTAAGCAATTTCTATTTCTAGGTAGTCATCTAATTGTAAATTCATGTACATAAAATTCTTGAAGATTTTCATAATTTTCATTCCTTCACTTTACATTTCATATTTCATTATTTACCCATCATCATCCATCTCCTTGTGGCATCAATGACTTTGATAAATCCAAGTGTAAAACAAATCATTTCCACTTAGGTCCAATATCATATATATATGGACACTACCTCCTGTGCATATTTGATTGCATGAGGAAATGCAATGATTTGAGTGTGGGGGAGTTGTTCGACATAAAAAATTACATATTTTACGATGTTATTTTGTTAAGTCCTAAATAGTGGCACATTACCCCTTAATTGGGGAATATTACATTATTAATGTTACTTTATTTATGTCTCCTTAGGTCCATTAGTTGTAATTGTACCTCCTAGTATCCTATATATACCAAGGAGACATTTTCATTTGGAATTATCTTGTATTTGGACATTTATGTGGTGTATAAGGAGCTTTCCCCCTCGAAGAGGCTTATTATCTAAATTTATCTATTTTTCAAGGTGTTGAGTACTTATTCTAAATTTTTTCTATGCTATATTGATATTTGGTTATTAACATATGGTATCAAAGATGAAGGTCTTGGGGTTTCACTGCTACATCTGAGAGACCTTGGAATTTTCACTATAATTGTTTTTTATACGGTGTTTCAGAAGGAACCCCTTGGAGGATATTTAGTAGACAGATCAAGGTACATTGGATTCAAATTTCATCTCTAGAGGCCTTACACTTTTGGAGATACAACTTGTGTAAGATAGGGTTTTGGAATCACCTTGAATTGAGTCATCGCGGAATGTTCCCTATAAAGTTTTTTATGTAACGTTTTACACTCTTAAATCTGTTGGATATTCACAAAAATTATTAAAGTATCTGTGATAAAAAATTCACCTTCTCGGTCATCTTACATTTATAGATACACCCTGTGGAAGATAGGGTATATGACTAGTCTCAAGCAGGTGTTTTGGGTAAAAAAATCATAAATTATTCCTAGAGAATCCAAATTGAGTGAGACTAGTTGCATTGAATAATGGACAATTTGTATTATTTCTAGTACAATTTTTAGAATTTTATGTCAATTATTTTTTTCGGGGCACGCTATACAAGTGAGGTCTCCTGGAAAGGAAAACAATAAGCAAGTTGTGGGGAAGTTACCATAAATTCCACTTGGAAAATCCAATTTTGATCAGACATGTGGAATTGCAGAGAAGAAATATCAGAGAACTACAAACAAAGAAACTTTCATACCCAAAAGGTCCGAAATTTTGGAGAAACAATAGAAGAAAGATTTTCTAGCAGAACCTCCTCAAAATCAAGGTTTAAAAGTGATACTTTACCAAAATGCCACCAAAAAAGGGAAATTATACACCAAATAAGATTCCAGACAGTCCTACTTAGACTCTTGATAAAGCTAAAGAAATGTGTAGGGACAAAAATGATTTACAAAAGAAGGCAATGACAAAAGATGAACTACAAGGGATGGTGGATGGTTTAAAAAGGGAGATCATGGAAGGATTGAAAAATTTCCTAATAGAGAGGACACCTGAAAGTGAAAATGTATCCCATGAAATTCATGATGAGTACACAAGAAAGATGAATCAAGAATGGAGAAACTCAACTTTGGGTTGAAGACCAACCATGTTCCTAAGATCAATATGAAGAAGTTGGATGGCAAGGACCCAATCACATGGATACTTCAAATGGAGCAATTCTTTGATCTACATGATGTGCCACATACACAAAAGGTATGAATTTCTTCTTTAAATTTAGGACCCAATCAATTTTTGTGGTATTGATGGCTTTGTTCTCGCAAATCACTCGTCACTTGGATAATTTTCACGAAATAAATGATAGCAATGAGGATACAAGGAGAAATACCTTCTTTAGCCAATTGATAAATTTCAAGCAAAAGGGTTCAGTTATAGAGCACATTGAGAACTTCCAAAGATTGAATATAAAGGTAACATATATTCCAGATGATCACTCGATTGATGTATTCATAGTAACTTTAAGGGATAACATTCAAAATGAGATTCGCCTTTGGGAACCCAAATCATTGGAGAATGGATTTAGGGTGGCAAGAAATGTTGAAAGTAAAAATATGGCTATGGCTACTAGAAGGACCACTCCTAACATCTATTGAGAGAATAATTCCCCTTCTTCTAAAACACGCCAACCTACAAGGTTGACACCTCAACAATTGGAGGAAAGAAAAGAAAAAGGTTTATGATTTGATTGTGACAACAAGTATAGTAAGGGACATAAGTGTGGTGAGAAGAAATTAATATACATAGATTGTGAAGAGGAATAAGAACAAGAACAAGAACAAGAACCATCTCAAGATGAAAATGTAGAAGTAATTTCTTCTAAAGAGTTGACTTCCATGATATTGTGTAATGCATTGTCTAGAATTAATACTCCTCAAACCCTCAAGATCGAAGGATATATCAAAAAGAAAAAGGTAATAGTCCTGATTGATTCTGGTAGTACTCATAATTTCATTCACTATAAATTAGTCAAAGCTCTCAATTGCTTCGTATATCTAGCGCCATAGTTTCAGGTAATGATTGCAGATGGAGGAACTATCAATTGCTCAGGAAAATACAATAAGATCAATCTTACTATGGGGGAATATGTAATAAATAGTACAATGATTTCTATACACATGGGTGGTGCTAATGTCGTACTAGGAATCCAATCGTTACAATCATTAGGAACAATGGATTTTAATTTTCAAGAACTTTTCATGAAATTTTCATTGGAAGGAAAAGAAATTGAGTTAAGAGGTATCACAGGGAAACCCAGTAAGGTGATAAGATCTAATGGCATGAAAAAATTATTGAAAAAGGGGCATCAAGGTGTAATTTCACAACTATGCTCACTAGATGTTCAAACTTCTAAGCCATCTATTCTCCTAGATCTCCAAGGGATCATTGATAAGCATTCCAAAGTATTTGAAGATATTTCCAAAGGTCTTCCACCCACTTAAAATCATGATCATGTTATTAACCTAATTCCTAGGAGTTTTCCTCCTAACATCAGGATGTACATATGCCCTTATGCCCAGAAGAGTGAAATTTAGCATATGGTTGATGAAAGGTTAGAGGCTCGCATTATTAGACCTAGACAAAGTTCTTACTCTACACCGGTGGTAATGGTACTAAAGAAATATGGCTCATGGCATATGTATCCAGATTATAGAGAGCTCAACAAGAACACTATTAAAGGTAAGTTTCTCATTCCCATCATTGATGAATTGTTAGATGAACTACATGGAGAAATCTATTTCACAAAGATGGATCTTCGTTCAGGGTATCATCAGATTAGAATGAAAGAAGAAGATATCCCCAAAACAACATTATGAACTCATGAAGGCCATTATGAATTTTTGGGCATGCCTTTTGGCCTTACAAATGAACCTTCCACATTCCAAGGGTTGGTGAATTACATTTTCAATCCCTTCCTCTAAAAATTTGTGTTAGTATTTTGTTATGATATACTAATATATAGCAAGTCTTGGAAGGATCATGTGTGACATGTTGACAAGGTGCTACAACTACTAAAGGAGCAACAACTATATGCCAAACCATCCAAATGTTTCTTTGGGGTTAAGGAGGTAGAGTATTTGGGTCATATTGTATCTCATGAAGGTGTCAAGGTAGACCCTAACAAGATTAAGGCCATGATGGACTGGCCGATTCCCAAAACATTGAAGAATCTTAGAGGATTTTTGGGTTTGATAGGTTATTACCACAAGTTTGTTCAGCATTATGGAAGAACAACAACACCTTTAATGCCACTAAATAAGAAGGATTCATTTTCATGGACTCCAGAGGAAACTAAATATTTTTAAAAACTTAAAGAGATGATGTGAAAACATCATGTCTTGACCACTCCAGACTTCACAAAAAACTTTATTGTGGAATTTGATGCCTCGGGAAATGGAATTGGTGTTGTATTAATGCAATAAGGAAGGCCCCTAGATTTTGAAAATTTTCCACTCAAGGGAAGGGAATTACACAAACCCATTTATGATAAGGAAATGATTTCAATACTACATGCATTGAAGAAATGACACCCTTACCTAATAGGTAGGAAATTCAATGTCAAAACAGATCATGATAGTCTTAAATAATTCTTTGAACAAAGACTATCTTCATAAGAACAACAAAAATGGGTGACCAAGATATGGGGTTACGATTTTGAAATCGTCTATAAAAAAGGGAAGAAAAATGTTGTGGTAGATGCACTCTCAAGAAAGGATGAATATGTTGAGGCCTTTACCTGTGCTATCTCGATCATCCAACCCGATTGGATAATATAAGTAAGGGATGAATGGAAGAATGACGAAAATGTGTGGACTCTCATTCAAAGGTTGCAACAGGATTCCAGTGCATCAGATACATTTACATGGAAAAAAGATTCACTATGGTACAAAGATCACTTATGTTTATGTAAGAACTCCCTACAAAAAAAAATTGTACTATTGGAATTGCACACCTCTCCGATAGGAGGGCACTCATGATTTTTGAAAACCTACCATAGGGTCAAGAAGGAATTTTTTTGGGATGGCCGTAAAACTGATGTTCAAAGGTTTGGGATAGAATGTTTGGTTTTCCAGCAAAATAAGGTGGAAACAATTAAGACCCCAGGTCTTTTAAAACCATTAGCCATCCCAAGTCATTATTGGAAGGATGTTTCCATGGATTTCCTCACAGGGTTACCGAAGTCATCCCTTCAAAGAAAGTACAGTTCCTACCGCATTCATGGAAACAATTCAAAAGCTACATGGAAGCCCAAATATTATTGTAAGTGATAGAGATCCCATCTTCAGTGAACATTTTTGGACAGAATTATTTTCTTGTTTGGGTAATCAATTGGCTCATATCTCATCCTATCATCCTCAATCTGATGGACAAACTGATATAGTGAACAAATTTCTGCAAGGGTACCTTCATTTCTTTGTCTTTGATAAACAAACATAATGTTTCAAATGGTTACCCTTGGCAGAATGGTCGTATAACACTTTCTTTCATACTGCAATAAACATGACACCATTTATGGCACTCTATGGATACCACCCTCCTTCCATCACTTCTACTCTAAAATAAAAAACTAAGTTTCAAGAAGTGGAAGATGTTACACCTCAATATTGCTCTCTTCGATAAGTGTCGTAAGTGTCACATGTTCCTCTCAACTGTCGCAAGTGTCACATGTCATTCACAAGTGTCTCAAACATCAAACAAATCATACTTCCATGATGACGACACCAAGGAGACACTTAGAATACCTCAGACATTTGATTTGGAGGAGGGAGAATGATTAAATAAAGTCAAGGAACTCTTACCATCTGAAAGGAGCTCTTTAACAAGGGTTTTGAAGGAGAGCACTCCTCTACATCAGCCTTAGGAGCATTGGCTCTCCCCTATAAGGGCTTAGGGAGAATTATAATGACAAATTTCCCCTCTGAAGGAGCATTATCCATCCTTAGAGTGCTGGCGCTCCCCTTGAGCCTCCTAGGGAGCACTATATCACCCTGATACCCCTTTTGAGGGAGCGTTGTCTAATCTGGGCAGTGGTTGGCCCGTTGAGGAGAATAAGGGGAGGATATTTCAAGTTTGGAAGGAAGTTGCATTCAAATTCTTGGTTCAATCAAAATATCCCTGATCTAAGGAGGGAATTCCTCAACCTACCCTAAAAATACCTCAAGAGGTTAAGCCTCTCTTAACCTATATAAGCAAGCTCTATGATGGTGAAATTGGGGAAGAATTGCTAGCNACAATTCATCTATGGCTGTAAGCAATGTTTTGTCCTCATTAATATAATTCGCTTGGCCTATTTCTTTCTAATTCGTGTTCAATCTCACATGAATTTGTCTCTTTAGTAGATAGACCTATTTTGGACTAATCTCGATAGAGTAGGAAGTGGTCATACTTTGTTTGTCTACAGGGCTTATCGGAGAGCGAAATATTGGAGCTCAGCTCGGAGCGTGCAGGGACAAACCTCAATAAAAAGGTACTTATGTTCTCCTTCCTCCTCATGTATTAGTTTGTATATATTTGAAAGGAAGTCAGTGTCCACGTTAAGCACTTTCTGTCTTAGAGTTAAGAGTCTAACTCTTTGAGGCAATCTAACTGTCCGCAAGGTGATTTTCCTTCAATAGAAACTGGCGACTCCGCTGGGGAGGAATCAAAACTTTCTTAGTTTTTTTTTTCCTCATAGACCTTGTATTACTCTTTGATTGATGTCAGAACTTGTTCACCCCTTTATATATGATTTCATTTGCTGATTGACTCTTCACTCCATCACACTCAGCTTGATTGCAAAAATTTCATTGAAGTTTTGGGTTTTTTGGACTTTTTTCTGAGCTTTAGGACTCCAGTGCTCTCCTGCCTTGTTAGTAGAGTACCAACGCTCCCTTAATATTTTGTACAGAGTGTTATAACTCCCTGATGTCCCTTATACCAGAGCACCAACCCTCTTTTGCACAAAATCTCTTCAAAAATTCCATTTTTTGGAGGTCCAGACCCTATTTCTTCACTTGTTGAGTTGCTTTGTGATTCAATGATGCTTCATTTTAACTTTGGCATGCTTCCTCTTGAGAATTAAACACCTCGTTGTTCATATTTTATGCCCTTCTTCATTCTTTTTGAGTTTTTGTTGTTGAAAGCTTGAAATCGATCACCTGCTTTCTTCTCTCCTATCCGACTGAGCGAGAACTCTAGTGAAGGACATTTGTAGTCTGTAACTATTCTCATTTGGTTCTTTGAGGTCATGTGATCCAATATATTTCTCTTCCCTTTTGCGTTTTTGGTTTTCTTTCTCTTGCTTGATTGCAAAATGGTGTGTTGTTTGTGGGAAATTTGTGTTTTCTTGTCTGAATCTCCTTGATCTGAAAGGGTAGTTGGCAGGACAAGTTTGTCATTGAATCGATCATCATTCACATGAAAATGACATAAGTACATCTTAATGATTAGTTTTCATATTAGTTTTCACTTCTAAAATGTTGTAGCATCATGTTGGATTTGATTGAGAACAAAATTAATTGAGGGCATTCCTTATCAAGTGTTTGATAGTGAAAATGACTCTTCCTCTTTCCCTTAAATAGGTATTCATTGAAAATAAATGATTGCTTATCATATTTCATGCATATTTTTGGGACTTAAGTCATCATTCCATTAGTTTCACTTTCGTACACCCTCTGAGTAAACAACATCCACTAAAATCAACGCTTAACTAAAATTTATCAGACTTTTTACATCTTTGTTAGCAAACCTAAATTAGTTTAAGGTGTAGGGATTTGGAATAGGTTGAAAAGATAACTTTCCAAAGCTATCAAACAAACTTAGTATCTTGCGGTAGGGAGAGTCAAATCCAATTGTTATATTAGTCTGCCTGGGATCCCCCTCTCACACAAGGGTTACACACGAGGTCACATTCGGGTGAGTTACAAAGATTATCCCTCCATGGCCCAACTGTTTGTAGTGGTCAGATCGTGTATTGGGGGTCACTGGAAGGTATACCCATGATTATGTGTGGGAGCCTTTCAAGTTGATTTTGGACTTGTTATCCTGCCCATACGTTCTGATTGGACTGTCGACTGTACCTTCCCAGGGTCTAACTACAAGTTGGTGACCTTAGTAGCCACAATATTTAGGGTCTCACACAAGGTGACGGTGAAGGGAAATATCACTGTACCTGGAACAAACGTTGGTCAAACTCACTCGGGCTCCTTGGAGGGTAAATCCACAATTACTGCATGGAAGCTTACACCAAGGCGTAAGTCCGTTAAGAAGGTCGCCAACGTAACTGATCCACCCGCTCTATCCCCGCCCTTCCTATTTTGATCTCACGACGTTGGATTTCATCACCAACTAGTGGTTTCATCGTAGGAAGGTTTGTTTGATTGATTGCTTCTTAGATTCATAGCATGTGTTGTTTGTTTTACTTAGTGGACCTTATGTCGAGTCAGTGATAATGGCATCGAATCCTGGGAGTACTAATGGAGGAACCCCTTTTCCTGGGGAACTTTATACCTTTCCTTCATTTGGAAACTTTGGTCCTCCATATGTTGCCACACTGAGTCTTCCAGGACTCACTATTGGATTACCAGTTTGGTTGTTCCCCACTCTGGTGATCCTGAATCCTCCCAATGTTTCAGTTGCACCTAATACTTTGGATGTCAATAC
>SNQJ01S0040554.1:220026-240503 GCA_010110895.2 Picea sitchensis | reverse complement strand
TCATTTCATCCACCTATATCCTTTTTCTCCATCTAGCACATAAATTGGTGACAACCTCAAAGTCGGTGAATGAATTGAAGCTTGGGGGGCATGTCTCCAGCCTTTGATGATCATTCTGGAGTCAAGTCACTAGCTTTCAAGCTAGGGGCATACCGAGCTTAGTCTTTGTTCTTTCTCGTGCTCGTAAATACATGAGAATGCATCCGGGTAGACGTTTATCTCTTTTTCGGACCTGTATGGATATACGAAAAAGGAATCCCCTAGAGTTATCTTTAAACTCTTTTCAGGCTCTCTAAATATGAAAAGATCGTCGAGTGATCTTGCTTCCTTTCACACTCGTTAAAAGGTTCGAAAGGGCATCTTTCGAGTGGTAGTTTATCTCTTTTTCGGCCTCGTGAGACTAACTGTACGAAAAAGGAACTGAGAGAGTTCTCTTTTAAGTGTTTTTCCAGACTCTATAATCATGAAAAACCTTAGATTTTTCTGTCTTTGGACTCACTAAACAAAACATCGATAGGCCCATATGGGATCGAACCCTTACTTCTTCCAGTTTGTTAAATAAAGGAAGAGGAACTTATCGAAGGTGAGTTTTATCGAGCATGTGTTATCCTCCTCGAGCTCATTAAATCAAAAAGAGGTACTCGTCTATCTGGATGGGGGAAAAATTTAAAGAAGCAAGCCAAACAGTCTCTTGAGAACATTACCAAGTAATTCTTAGAGTCACCCTTGAACACGACACTTTGTCTTTTGCACGCATCATAATCCGTTGAACCTCTGCACTGAGCCAATCCTTTGAGTCTCTTTCACTGCTTTGGGTCACCTGATGTAAGTCACAGCATCCACTGCATCATAAAGTGTTGGTCCATATCATGTTCCTACTGTCGTGCCTCAGTGTTCAAGGGAAGTATCCGCCTTGAGAGTCAGCCATCACAAATATCTTGTCTCAATACCCGTGTCAGTCCATGTTCATTTGATCTACCAATTACATCTTTATGTCTGTTTCATGTCGTTGATGGGGGATACATCAAGTCCCTCCTTCGATGAGCCTATTCCTATCGACTCCAACACATTATCCAGGAATTAGACTTAGAAACCAGTTAGTACTTTGGGACCTGCATGCCTCAATGACAAGCCTCCTCACATTCGACAGTGGGTTTACATCATTGACCTCTGATCGGATGATTCCATGGATGTTCGACTCTAGCTCATCCATTCACATTCGTTGGAATGTACTAGGGTACCTTGGGAATCATTGACATTAATGGTGATCTCTCTGGCACTTGTTAACGATTTACACCATTGACCGGTAATCAAGTGGTTTCTGCCATGTTCGACATTAGGACATCTATTCACATGGATAGAATCGTACCACATTGGGATCGATAAGAATACCCTGGGTTGAGTGATCACTTTGATATATAATTTGCCTAGGTTGCGAAGAAGTTTCTCTTGGACAATTGATACATACACTGTTACATAGATCCACTTTGTATTAGTCGTGGCTATGTCTTGTCATCTCGTAGATCCACTATGTATTCTTTGTGGCTACAATCAGTCCAGGTCATCAGAGTATAGATCCACATTGTATCCTTGGTGGCTATACATTTTCATCAATACAATTATGGATCCGCAGTGTATTTTATGGTGGCCATATCTTGCAAGTCTTGATCACCCAAGCATAGGTATGCCTGCCTTGGGTTTTGAAATATGTCATGATATTTGTTGGATTTTTGTGTGC
The DNA here is from genome assembly GCA_010110895.2 of Picea sitchensis. NCBI lineage: Eukaryota > Viridiplantae > Streptophyta > Pinopsida > Pinales > Pinaceae > Picea > Picea sitchensis. The sequence continues at coordinate 238,765 of SNQJ01S0040554.1, read as the reverse complement.
AGCTTCCGTCAGGTTCTCCGAGTATATACCCTTGATTGAACGTCTACAAAGCATTTCAGTTATCAATTCCCATCTTCCAACTTCATACTTTGGGGGGAAATCTGTTACACCTCAATATTGCTCGCTTCGATAAGTGTCATAAGTGTCGTATGTTCCTCTCAACTATCACAAGTGTCGCATGTCATTCACAAGTGTCACAAACATCAAACAAAGAATACTGCCATGATGACGACACCAAGGAGGCACTTAGAATACCTCAGACATTTGATTTGGAGGAGGGAGAATGATTAACTGAAGTCAAGGAACTCTTACCATCTGAAAGGAGCTCTTTAACAAGGGTGTTGAAGGAGAGAGATCCTCTACATCAGCCTTAGGAGCATTGGCACTCCCCTATAAGGTCTTAGGGAGCGTTATAATGACAAACTTCCCCTCTGAAGGAGCGCTATCCATACTTAGAGCGCTAGCGCTCCTCTTGAGCCTCCTAGGGAGCGCTATAGCACCCTGATACCCCTTTTGAGGGAGTGTTGTCTAATATAGGCAGTGGTTGGCCCGTTGAGGAGAATAAGGGGAGGATCTTTCAATTTTGGAAGGCAGTTGCATTCAAATTCTTGGTTCAATCAGAAGATCCCTGATCTAAGGAGGGATTTCCTCAACCTACCCTAAATATACCTCAAAAGGTTAAGCCTCTCTTAACCTATATAAGTAGGCTCTATGATGGTGAAATGGGGGAAGAATTGCTAGCATGAAACCTATGATCTCATAGGAAACACACAGTCAACTAAAGGAGAGTGATCGGTGAAGCTGCTATCATCCAGGTCGTGGATATTTCGAGCAAGGGTTAGACAAGGAGGACTTGAAAAAACTGCTGCAATTCATCTATGGCTGTAAGCAATGTTTTGTCCTCATTAATATAATTTGCTTGGCCTGTTTATTTCTAATTCGTGTTCAATCTCACATGAATTTGTCTCTTTAGTAGATAGAACTATTTCGGACTAATATTGATAGAGTAGGAAGTGGTCGTACTTTGTTTGTCTACAAGGCTTATCGAAGAGCGAAAGATTGGAGCTCATCTCGGAGCGTGCAGGGACAAACGTCGATAAAAAGGTACTTCTATTCTCCTTCCTCCTCATGCATTAGTTTGTATAGATATGAAAGGAAGTCAGTGTCCACGTTAAGCACTTTCTGTCTTAGATTTAAGAGTCTATCTCTTTGAGGCAATCTACCTATCCGTAGGGTGATTTTCCTTCAACAGAAGATCACATCGAGCATCAACAACAAGTTCTCTAAATATTGAAGGACAACCTGACCATGGAAAAGAATTGCGTGAAACAACACGGAGATCAACATCGTAGTGAAAGAAGTTTTGAAGTAGGGGATTGGGTGTTTTTAATACTACAACTATACAAACATATGTCCCTCAATCAAGACAAGAAGGATAATAAATTATCACCAAAGTAATATGGCCCTTATAAGGTGTTTCAAAATATTGGTACTATGGCATACAAATTGGAGTTGCTTGCATCTTCACGAGTATATGTAGTTTTCCATTTTTCATGCTTAAAAAAGGTTATAGGTGACAAGATCCCAGTTCAAACTATATTTCCGGAACATGACGAGGAAGGAAAAATCATATTGGAGCCTGAATCCATCACTGACACAAGAATTTTCTAGCTGAGGAATAGATCCATTTCAGAGTATCTCATTAAATGGAGGAAACTACCGACTGAAGATTCCACTTGGGAAGATGAGTCTTTTATAAGAGAAGCATCGAGAGTTACTGAAGTGTTAAATACAACACTTGTCTCAAGGGGAGGAGCATGTTAAGCCCTAAATAGTGGCACATTACCCCTTAATTGGGGCATATTACATTAGTAATGTTACTTTATTTATGTTGGCTTGGGTCCATTAGTTGTAATTGTACCTCCTAGTCTCCTATATATACCAAGGAGACATTTTCATTTGGAATCATCTTGTACTTTGACATTAATGTGGTGTATAAGGAGGTTTCCCCCTTAAAGAGGCTTATTATCTGAATTTCTCTCTTTTTCAAGGCGTTGAGTACTTATTCTATCGTTTTTCTATGCTATATTAATATTTGGTTCTTAACACATTTAGTCATTTTTCATTCACTTTACACCTTCATCATCATTACTTTTATCACTCATATTTCCTCATTTAACTATTTCTACCTTTTCTGAGCTTCACATGGCATACTTACATTGAAGTGGTTGTTTTCCCATGTTTTTATGATTACTTAGAGAAGATATTTATATTTCCTAACTTGTGCAATTCTGTAGGTATTGTAAATTATGCATTTGATTGGAATTTCTAATAGTCAAACTTATTTATAAACATATGAATAGGAATATGGAAAATATAAAATAAGGGTTTTGTACAGAATAGGGTCATTCAAGTGACTCGCGAAGAAAATATGCAAAAACTGAAAACCAAGGGGCGTATGGTTAATATTTCCAAAAATCGTCTAACTAGCCTAGAATTTTGTAGCTAAGTTGTATGACCAAGTGACGATCTATGCCCATGAATTTGGGCACATGGATATCATGGTATATGTTTTTATTATCTTATTCAAACCATCTTAGATCAAATCCAATATTTGGTGGAGGAGATCCATATGTTTAGGATCTAGGATTTGTTGGTGATGAGTTACACTTGTTTAGGATCTGATCTCATCTTGTTGTAGCTCCTCTTCCTATATGTATAAATATGAGAGGATATCATTCATATTATGGAGTTAATGAGTGCATAGTTCAGTAGTTAAAGAATTAGAGAGTTGAAGAAGAGGAAGAGAAGGATCATTGTAATCATTTTGATGCTGGAATCAAGAGCTTGTTGTTGCACATCAAGAGTTCTCTACTGTAATCCTTTTTGGAAGTATGTGCCAAGTGAGGAAGGACCCCCTCTCTTTGGTATATGATTCCCAATCAGTTTTATTTATGTTGTGTGATGCTATTGCGGTATTAGCTCCTTCCATTTCTTGTTCGTTTGTTTATGTTATTTCATTTCTGCAAGTGTGGGTTTCCCTACAAAGTTAGGAATTAAAAGAAATTTTTTATAAGTGATCACAAAACAAATTGATGATATTGATATCAATAAAAGGAATGTGTTTAAGGATTGAAACATAAGTCCATTATCCTCAGTGAAATCTGTAGCATTCCATTTCTGCAATTTTTATTTTCATTTTTATCAAGCTACAATAATTAGTCAATCCATGAAGTAGCCAGCTTATCATTGTAACATAGCACTTGTATCCTTGAATCTGATTCTTGGAAGTGTCTGGTCAAGCAAAGAATTTTGATTCAACTTACTTAGTTTAGATTTAGTTTTCTTTTCCTGCATATATTTTTTCAGCATATCACAAGTCTATGGACACCAGATTGATGAATTTAATGTAACAAAATTCTAGAAATAGACTTGACTGAGTCCAGGGGTTAGTTGTCTTGATTTTTTTGTACGTAGAACCTAAACAAATAAATTTTTAATTGAATTGGAGAGGGTTTTGTAAAATTTTGATAGCCATCTTTAATATTGTCCCGATATGATATGAGTTTTAAAGAATTACTTAAGTATTTTAATAAAATATCGACTTTTTGTTTGCAAAAATTAAGTGCCTTTGGTTGTCAGAGTGCTCCTATACATATATTTTGTGCATGACAAAGTTAAGATTTAGTGTTGAAGGTCTAATATCAAAGTCAGGTTCATGGTCATCTAAAATATCAAAGTTTATTATTTGGTTGCATATGGGGATATTTGATATTACATAATCAACAACATTGCTACCCATCCCATGGATAGAAGTCATCTTGTTAGAATTTGGCCACTTCTCTAGACCATTGAAAATTATTAAATCTTGAGAACTCTCAAGCTTGATTATCTCAATACCAAAAAAATTCTAAATCAATTCTTCAGGTTTTCTTTTATAACTATTATCTAAGACAAGGTCCTCATCTAGCCAAAGAGGATTAGGGTTGGAATAATTTATTAAAATAGTAGATTTATTGGTTGTAGTTCTAGAATTAAAATATCTCAAGAGGAGGATACTACCTTCAATCTTCATATTTTAGATATCTTACTCTAATCTTTTATAGGGACAATTCTTATCTAGATTGTTTTTTGTATAAAAAGTAGAGTTAATAGGTGTGAAATAACATATTTCTATACAAATATTATTAGTGTTAATATGAGATATATCCATCCAAATGTACTGATGGAGAGGATCTTTCTTATGAATCTGAATTTGAGGATATATGTTTGATTTTATGTAACATGTTATGCCTCCAATCCCTCTATGGAAAGACTTATTGTTCCATGTTGATGCAACCCCCTTCTCTCCTTGGGGGTTGTGCAACCTCCCGGTCTACGATCGGTCCAATACTTGAGCCGAATTAGCTCTTCGGGCCCATGTTGATCCCTAAAAATACCATACACATGTCCTTTACCTTCGAGGAAGTCCAAAAAAATACCCGCGGGAGTTTTTCTCTAAACCCCCTTTGCCTTTAAAATTAAATTCAGGCCCTATCCCTATGATTCTAGCAGAAACCGCATATGAACAGAGGTTGAGATCAGGCACCTAACAAAGCGTGCTACTTCGGAGCTAAGGGCATTCTTGCCTCACGCTACGACCAATTCTCCCAGAGGCACAATCCTTTGAAACGAAAAAAATATGATCAACGATCCTCGTTCCTCGCTGAGATCTATGGCTTAGTCTCCTCCTTTGGAAATTTGGGCTTCATCCGAATCTACAAGTACACTCCACAAATTATCCAAAGTGGATTTCCAACGGAGTGAACCTATGTTCTCCATGCGTCCCCTGGAAGATCGACAGTCCATGCTTCTTCCTCAGATCAACGAACCTCAACTTTTTCGGGCTTCGACAGTTTAGGAAATTCCGAAACACTTCGCCTCAATACCTCCAAAGTGATAAGTCTCCAAACCATGCGATATTACGCCAAGCATCCTCCTTCATGAATGGTTGGGATGAATTCGTGACTCTATCCTTCGAGAGTCCTCGCACCTCCACTCTTGAATTCTTCCAAAGTACTTTTGTTTCGGAATACAGGATCTGGGGACAACTGTCCTCACAGGATCAACGACCCAGATATGCTTTGGCTCCCAGCCCTTCCAAACTTCTCTACCTTATTCTCTCACTCCTTCCAAAGTGATATACATTGGGACCTTTGGATCTGCTGACATGTGCTCTCCTCTTGTCGATGGTTAGGATCAACTCCACTTTTCAAGAGTTCGAGAGTTATGCAATATCCACGTGCTGAGTATTTTGGAGTGTTGTTTCTCCAAACTCCATAATCCATAAACACGGATCCCTTGCAACAACCGGCTCATATATCCTCCTGCTCCCTGTGACTTCAGGGAGTTATTACACCTTCTGCACCCCTTTTTCTTTCGAAGTGCTTCCTTCTAGACTCCACGATCTGATGCCACGTGCCTCATGATGATCGACGGTCAAGAAATACTCTGCTCCTCGGAACTTAGGGAGTTTGCCACACTCCTCAATTCAAAAATATTGCATTGACTTTTCTCCAGAGTTTCATATCGATTGACACGTGTCCCTTCCTACACCAACGACTAGGATGAGCTCTGGGCTTCAGAACTTCGATAGTTTCACACTCTGCTTATTCAAGAACTACTGGACTACTTCCACTTCAGATTCTCAGATATATCACCACCTGTCCCTCTAGACGATGGAAGGTTCTGAATGGCTTCAAAACTTTGGGACTTTGGCTATCTTGCTCTCCTATGCACTTTAAAAAAGAGTTAAGTTATGTGCACATAACCTGGATCTCACGGTTCTCAATCCACGTGCTCAGATTCGACAGATGGGATCTATCTTTCTCCTCTGCACGCTCCTTTGGGTGTCTAAACATGGAATTCAATGGTCCAGATATCCTCCTTGCAACTGATATGATGGAAGTTGTTGCTCCTCCTCCTAAGCTTTGACTTTCTCCTGATATTGGAAGAATTTGTAAGTGTCAAAGGCCGTGGCCTTTAAGATTTCTCCCACGAGCCTGACTACTGGGTCTCAACGTTTTCTCTCCCCCCTAAGCTTTTGTAAATTTTGATTACTTTACCTCTGGCACACTCCTTGTGCATTCACGTCTCAAATTATCATACCTCTTCAACACCGATATGTGTGTTGGCCTAGTGCACGCCTCGCATGGGTCTTCCTCCTAAGATTGAACTTGGAATAAGTTCACCTACGCACACTCTTTATGCTTTCTACACAAACTTGAACCTATAAAGGTCCTTGGCCTCTTCTCACATTGCAGAGTCTCTATGCACACTTGCACTATCTCATCTAATATTTTGAACTCACTCAATATCCTAAGCATATTGGCCCTTCTGCTTCCTTCAAGGATTTTTGGTTCCCTCCTGGCACACTCTACGCTCTTTTCCTCCATATCCTCTACCAACACTTTAACAAGATGTTGACCTTGTGCATTCCTTACACAAATTCACTCCTTGATTCCTAAATTCTGATAATTCGCTCGTGCACTCCTTATGCTCTCTATGAAAACTTGCACTCGACTCTCCTCTGAGTCTTAACCTTATGGTGTGCCCTGTTGGAAACGTTTCCCCCAGAAATCGAAATGGGGTTCTCTCGTGCACTCCTTGCACCTTTTCAATGCACTCATTGTAGAGTTTCCCTATAGAGTATTCAACATCTCTGGTTCTCCTTGACTTCCCCCAACACTTCAGAAGGTGTTGGTTCTGTGCACTCTTTGCACCTTCTCAAAGCACTCCTTGTTGTGCATAAAGAGAGTTCAATACCTATATGGTGTTTTATCGTGGACTCCCTTCTCTTCGAACTCAAAACATAATCCTTTAGTGCACACTTGCACCTGCTCAACGCCCACCTGACAAAGATCTACAAAGTTCTCAGTAACTCTGAATTCTATGCTCTCTCTCTCTCTGCATAGTCTCTCATCCAAAGTATTCAGTAAGTCTGGGGGTGTCTTCCTCTAACACTTATCTTCTCTTCAAACTCAAAATAGATTTATATTCTACACGCCTTGCACCTTCTCGATGCCCTCCTAGTAGAGCTCATAGAGTTCTCAATAACTATGGCTATTTGTGCCTCCTCTGCGCAATCTCTCCTCTAACGTGTTTGACAAACTTGAGGCTCGTCCCTGAGTCTGTAAACTATCCTGGTGTGTCGTCCTTTAACTTTATTCTCTGAACTCAAATAAAATTTTAGATACACACTCCTTTCATTGGCTACAGAGTTCAATACTCCTTCGTGCACTCCTTGCACAACCTAAAGAACCCGAAACAATTTAACAAAACTCACAGATAGAGAAATTCTATCCTTACCCTGCATATAGAACCTATTCATACATATACAACATACTCACACATAAAACAAATATAACATTCAAATGAATTCATAAAACACATAAACACATATACAAAACCATATGTAGGAAAAACTTCTCTTTTCATTAATCAAAATATAGGGCTACGATCTGTGCAGGCTGGACTGCAATAGAGTCTCATCTCTCTTCTCTCAACTTACAATGATTTTTCATCAACTTTTAGAAGCCTCTATTGGGAATATCATATAATGATTTATAAAAGAGGGGCTCGATGAGATTTACCTCCAAGCTACCTTAGTGACATCCTATCACAATTAAAACACCTATCTACTGAGGCAGATTACAATGAATGAAAAATCTAGTCTGAATCGGATCTAGATCATCCTTACAACTAGCCATTAAAGGTGAATCTAACGCATGCCTATACAAAGGAATCAACTCGGCTCTTCCATCCTGACAATATTTAATTTCTTTAATTAGATTTAAAATTTAAAATTTGAGGGAAAAATGCAAGGGTTGGTGCCTCTCCCCTCCTTGAATGTGATTTGATGTGCTAGATAGTTGGTGTGTTGTTGAGGTGGAGTGATGCTCCTGCATCATACTTCACTTTTGGGAAAATCATGAGCTCCTTCTCATGAGATCCTCTTCTCTTCTATTGAAATCCCCATGTATCCCAAACTCTTCTTTGGAGTTGTCCTCGTGCTCCTCTGTTTTGATTCTTATGTTCCTTCTTCCCTTCTATTGTGGCAGGATTCCTTCTTCTTCTCAACTTCTCCTAGATGGAAGTATCTTTTGCTGACCTCAAAGTCATCCTTCTTATCTCCTTTATCACCTCTTCCAGTCGCTCTACTATTTTTCTTTCCCTTTGCAGACTGCTCTGCTGCATCTCCTCATGCTGAGTGAAGGGAAGCTCAACTGGATCCCCTGTGATGATTTTATCTCCTATGGAACTTACTTGCCACTCTGCTTCATATTCTAGCTCTAAAATGTTCTCACTGATCTGATGCTCAGTTATCTCTCCTGACATATTATCCTCTGCCATCTCCTTTTCTAATACACTCCCAGCTTCCTCCATCCACTCCCGATTTTGGTATGCTCCTTCATCTGTTTCCAACTTAGACTCTTGGATGTGCATGCTTTGCACTATCAACCTTTTCTCCAAGGCCTCCAGTTATTCACACAGATCAACAAAATATATGATGTTTTCTTCCTCTTTAGTTGCAGACTCCAGTCTTGCAGTCACCTCCTACTCATCTTCCTACATGGGATATCTAGTCCATTATGTTGAATGTTGTTCTCCTTCTTCTACTACTTGGGAAGATTCTGATGTCTGCACCTTCTCCTCCTTTAGGACAATCATACCTAGTTGTCTTCATGTTGCATCAACAACACCTATGATGGCCTCTACTTGGATGCTTGGAAGGAATATCTGAATTCCCCCAATGATCATAACATATCTCTGATCCTCCTCCATCAACCCACCTTGCTTATCTAAACTGTTAGATGAGTTCATGTCTCCTCCCTTTCCCACCTGACAATATGGGATTTCACTCCTACACTCTTGGTAGTCTATGAGATCAACTGATATCATCTCATTTCCCACTTGGGAATCTAAATTTTCCTCACTACCCTCCTAGGAGTTCATGTGATCCTTTGATATCTTCTCCTCCTCATCACTGAGGATATTTAGAACTTCTGGCTCACATATGTGAACCACTTTCCCGATGTCACTGAGGGTTTCAACTTCCCTCAGCCACCTCCTCAACTCATGTTGTTTCCTTCGGGACAAAAACTTCTGAATATGCCACCTGAATTTTTGCTTCATGGTCCACTCGTACCTCCAGCATACCTTGGATTCCTGCTACAATTGCAGCGTTAGCATTTCCATTTATTCTCTAATTTATTCGAGCTCATTGTCCATTTTTGTTGGTAGTATTCTCTTCGACAACGCTTATCACCTTCAATAGCCATTTCCTCCTTCAACTTCATCCCATCTGGTTGTTTTTTGTCTACTCTACAACTGAGAGAATCTTTGGCTTCTTCCCCTTTACTTCCTCCTTCACCTACTGTCTACAGGAGGAATCAAGCTCTGATACAACTTGATGAAGAAAAACCTCCTCTCCTCGGGGCTACTCGACCTCTCGGTCAAGGATATTCACAACACTAAGCTGGATCAAATCCTTGCGCCTCCAATAGACCTTGAAACAAATTCACACAAGTCCCTTAGATGTTACCTACAGGTTCAAACTACCCACACAACGGGTTTCTGCACCTCTAGAAATGCCAAAATGCGAGTGATAGATCCCATTCTAGACTCTTCTCCAATATGACCACAAGCTATGACCTGGAGCCAATCTCTTTGTGAGGTCGTTCTTTGGAAGTTTTGGATGCAACTACCTCCATTTTCCCCAATCTTTGAATCAACGAATTTCAAATAACATGCGCTAGCTACACTTGATGATACCAAACTATCTCCACTTTCCTTTTCCTACTGTCTGTAAGAAAATTCCTCTTTGATACCACTTGATGGTATCAAAGTATCTGCTTTATCTCCTTTTCCTACAGAAATTAGATCTGTGGCTCTAGCCCTCTAATTATGGAGGAAACTGCATATGACCACGGGTTGGGACCAGGGACTTAAGAAAGCACGCTACTTGGTAGCTCCGGTCTCTAGGAATTCTTGCCTCATGCTGCGGCCAATTCTCCCAGAGGCACAATTATCTAAAACCATGGAAACAGGATCAAAGGTCCTTGTTCCTTACCGATATCTACGACTTAGTCTCCTCTTTCATAAATTTAGGCTTCAGTCGAGTCCACACGCACACTCCACAAATTCTCTGAAGTGGGTTTCCAATAGAGTGAACCTCTATTCTCCATGCGTCTCCTCAGATATTGAAGGTCCACATTTCTTCCTCAGATCAACAACCCTCAAATTTCTCGGGCTCCGACCCTTCGATAAATTCCAAAACACTTCTCCTTAAGACCTTCGGAGCACTAAGTCTCCTAACCACACAATATTACACCATGCATCCTCCTTCATGGATGGTTGGGATAAATTCATGAATCCAGACTTCAGGATTCCTCACACCTCCAGTCTTTAATTATTCTGGAGTACTTTTGCTCTGGAATGCAGGATATGGTAACACCTATCCCCGCAGGATCAATGACCCATATCTACTTCGTCTCCCGACCCTTCGGGAGTTCTCTACCTTCTACACTCACTCCTTCCAGAGTGTTATACCTCCGGACCTCTGGATCTACTGGCACATGCTCTCCTCTTTTCGACGATCAGGATCAAATCCGCTTTTCGGGAGTTTGGGAGCTCGACAAACTCCACACATTGAGTATTCTGGAGTGTTGTTTCTCCATACTCCACAATCCACTGGCACACATCCCTTGCAACAAACGACTCAAATCTCCTCTAACTCTGTGTGACTTCGAGAGTTCTTCCACCTTCCGCGCCCTTTTTTCTTTTGAAGTGCTTCTTTCTGGACTCCACAATCTGATGCCATGTGTCTCTTGATGATCGATGGTCAGGATCTAATCCACTCCTCAAAACTTTGGGAGTTTGTCACACTACTCAACTGAAAACTCCTGGAGTTACTTTTCTCTAGAGATTTAGATCTGCTGACACGTGACCCTTCCATCACCAACAACTGGGATGAGCTCCGGGCTTCGGAGCATTGGACTTTTCACACTCTGCTTATCCGAGAACTCCAAAAGTAATTGCACTCCAGAGTCTCAGATATGCCGCCACCTTTCCCTTTGGATGATGGACGGTTCTTACTGGCTTCAAAACTTTGGGACTTCGGCTATATTTCTCTCCTGTGCACTTTAAAAAGGAGCTAAGTTCTGTGCACCTTACCTGGATCTATCGACTGTCAATCCACATGCTCAGATCCAATGGATGGGATCTATCTTTCTCCTCTGCGCGCTCCTTTGGGTGTCTAGACATGGAATTAAATGGTTCAGATGTCCTCCTTGTAGTTGATCTGATGATAGTTATTTATCCTCCTTCTGAGCTTCATCTTTCTCCCGAAATTGGAAGAATTTGTAAGTGTCAAAAGATGTGGCCTTTGATATTTCTCTTGCGAGCCTAACTGTTGGGTCTCGACTTGTGCTCTCCCTCATGAGATTTTTTAAAGTTGGAATACTTTACATCTAGCATGCTCCTTGTGCGTTCTTGTGTGAAATTCTCATACCTCTTCAACACTAATATACATGTTTTCCTAATGCACGCCTTGCACGGGTCTTCCTCCTAAGCTTGAACTTGGAATAAGTTCACCTGCATACACTCTTTGTGCTATCTACACAAAATTGAACCTATAAGGGTCCTTGGCCTCTACTCGCCTTGCAGAATCTCTATGCACACTTTCACTATCTCTTCTGAGATTTTGAAATTAATCAGTCTCCTAAGGGTATCGACCCTTATGCTTCCTTCAAAGGATTTTTGGTGCCCTCCTGACACACTCTACGCTCTTTTCCTCCAGAGTCTCTACCAACACTTCAATAGGATGTTGCCTTGTGCATTCCTTTCACAACTTCACTCCTTGAGTCCAAAATTCTGAGAATTCGCTCGCCCACTCCTTGTGCTCTCTATGAAAACTTGCACTTGACTCTCCTTAGAGTCTTAACCTTATGGTGTGCCCTCCTAGAAACCTTTATCCCAAAACTCAAAATGGGGTTATCTCGCTCAATCCTTGCACCTACTCAATGCAATCCTTGTAGATCCTCCCTACAAAGTATTCAATAACTCTGATTCTCCTTAACTTCCCCCTACACTTCAGAAGGTGTTGGTTCTGTGCACTCTTTGCACCTGATCAAAGCACTCCTTCCTAAGCCTACATAGTTTTCAGTAAATCTGTGGTGTTTTCTCCTGGACACGCATCTCTTCGAAATCAAAACATAATCCAACACCTGCTCAATGCCCACCTGGAATATCTCTACGAAGTTCTCAGTAACTCTGACTTCTTCGCTCTCTCTCTCTCTCTCTCTACACAGTCTCTCCTCCAAATTATTTATTAAATCTAGAGGTGTCTTCCTCTGACACATATCTTCTCTTCAAACTCAAAACAAAGTTCTCTTGTGCACATCTTACACCTGCTCAATGCCCTCCTAGTAGAGCTCGTAGAGTTCTTAGTAACTATGGCTACTTGCAACTCCTCTTCATAATATCTCCTCCAAGATGTTCAACAACCTTGAGGCTCCTCCCTGTGTCTATAAACTATCCTAGTGTGCCCTCCTAGAATGTTCTTCTTTGAACTCAAAGAATAGTTCAGATATGCACTCCTTGCATTGGCTATAGAGTTAGATACTATGTCGTGCACTCCTTGCATAGCCTAAAGAACCCAAAACAATTTAACAAAACTCACAGATAGAGAAATTATATCCTTACCTTGCAGATGGAACCTATTCATAAATCTACAACATATGCACACATAACACACAGATAACATTCAAATGCATTCATAAAACACATAAAAACATATAGGTAACCATATGCAGGAAAACCTACTCTTTTCATTAATCTGAATACAAGGTTACAATATGTGCAGGTTGGACTGCAATAGAGTATAAACTTTGTCCTCTCGGCTTACAATGATTTACCATCAACTTTCAACAGCCTCTACAAGTCATATCATACAATGATTTATAAAGAGGGGCTCGGTGAGATTTCCCTCCAAGCTACCTTAGTGACATCCTATCTCAATTAAAACACCTATCTATTGAGGTAGATTACAATGAATGAAAAATCTTGTCTGAATCGGATCTAGATCAGCCTTACAACTAGCCATTAAAGGCGACTCTAAATCATGCTTGTACAAAGGCATCAACTCAGCTCTTCCATCCTGACAACATTTAATTTATTTAATTATATTTAAAATTTTAAATTTGAGGGAAAATTGAGAGGGTTGGTGCCTCTCCCCTCCTTGAATGCACTTTGATGTGCTAGATAGTTGATGCATTGCTAAGGTGGAGTGATTCTCCTGCATCACATGTGGATCCCAAAAAATATCCTTCGATGTTAGGGCCCTTAAACTCTTCATCCACCCAAGTTTCAACAAAGAGAATAATTTCAATGTCACTCGAGATCTAGCTTAGTATAGGCACTTTCCTCCATGGAAAAACATGACAGTTCTAAAAGAGGATTGCGAGTGTCCCAAATTTCTATTTACGATTGTCCTTTTTGTCTCTATCCTTATTAATAGTTTTTTGGTTCCTAATTATTTCCCATTTTCCTTCCTTTCTGGCTTCCTTTACCTTTTGAACCTCCTTTTATCCAGGTAGATCTCGATGCCATCCACCTTTTCTACTAAATCAATGTTTCAAGCCTATGGTTTTGATAAACCATAATATTCACCCTTTTGATGGGGAATGGAATGTAATTCCATCTTCATTTGTTAATTACAAACATCATGTAATGATTTCCTAGTGGTCTTATGCACATACTTACATCATGGAATTAATGCAATGGATCTCATTAGAACTCCAAAATTAAGCACTCTTAGGCTAGAGTACTACTGGGATGGGTGACCGCCTAGGAAGTCGTAGTGTCTTACATGTCTACGGAATTTTATAAACTTAGACCAATTTATCTCACATGCATCATGGGAATTGTTATCCTCTCACTCTCCCATATATAATTGAGGTGAAGGAGGCCCTTTAAGCTAGTAATGGAGTGTCAACACCTCTTTCTTTTCAAATATAAGCTACCCCATCCTGCTAGTTTCTATTGTTCATTGGTTTTCTCTCTTATTCATTAATAGAATTTGTTTTTCACTATATTTTTGTGTGCTCTGTCATATTATTGTTTTTGTCTCATTTTGTTCTCATCATAATCCAGATCAGTTGCAACCAACATCTCTTTCTTTTTGAAGATAATATACCACATTCTTCCAGTTTGTGTCCTACAATGTTTTTCTCTCTTATTTCTTAATAGAAGTTGGGTTTCACTATATCTATGTGTTCTACGCTATTTTTTTTTTCTCGTTTCATTCTTATCATAATCCATATTGGTGGTATCAGAGCATTCAACTCCTTATTGTTTCTCAAAGTAGGTCCCCGATGAGGTCACTATATAAAGAGTTCGGTATTGAGCTAGTTTCACTTGAGTAAAACCTCTCTCGCTAGCCCAACCAACCTTCCATGGAAGAAGAATAGAGAGATGACAAAGAAGGAGATCCTTTCAATATGTTTCTTAAGGAATCCCTTGTGCAACAAAGGAATGAGATGATGGACAACTTGGCTCAAATCCTTCGAAGACTACCGATGGTGGAGGCTGAGGCATCTTTGACAAGAAACCATTTTGGACGTGCGGCACCCTTCAAGGTAGAATTCAATTTTGATATCCCCATTTGAAGGACACATTGATGCAGATGCTCTAGAAAAATGGTTGAATCTAGTAGAAGGTTATTACTCTGTCCAAATATTTTACAATAGTGAAAAGATCACCTTTGTGCTCCTTAAATCTATTCCCCATGTCAGATCTTGGTGGGAAGGTTACTGGGAGAGGTACATTGTGGATGAATCTACACTATTCAGGAGAAAACCCAACTGGGTGGCCTTTGTAGATTCCCTAAAGGAGGATTTCTACCTTGTTAGAAACTATGATAACTAGTACATGAGATGGACGACTTTGTGTTAGAAAAGAGATCAGATGGTGTCAGAGTACATGAACATTTTTCATACCTTGCGCTCAAATATGGGCATCAAATACTCAGTGTGACACTTTCTTTTGAAGTATCACAATGGTTTGCATGGGTACATCCAAACAAAGAAGGATTTCTCAGACATCTCCTCACTGGGAGCTTCTTATCGATATATAAACAAAATTGAGCACAAATTCAAGGAACAAAATAAGAAGGAGTTCAGGTTTGAGAATACACCACAATAAAATCATGGAAAAGCAAACCCTAATTCACAAGAACGAAGGACAAAGAAAGGAAGGCTAACCTTAAGAGAGCCTTTCCAGGACACAACAAAAGTAGGGTAAAGAGAAGTCTAAGAAAGACACTGGAAATTGGTGTGAGTTCCACAATAGTCCCTAACACAACATTGATGACTGTGACTCTAAAAATTCATTGGTGTTTGAGCTCAAAGAAAAGGAATATGAACTTAAATTGGACTTTGATTCAAGTCACAATAAAGGGAAACAAATCATTGATGTAGAACCCACTGCTACCATCACATTCACAGCAATACAACTAGAAGAACTAGAGCAACTTAAGGAGGAGGAGTGCCTATTCCACTCACAAATGTGGGTAAAGGGGACCCCACTGCATTTCGATGTTAATAGAGGGAGTCATAAGAACCTGATATCAATCGAGGTTGTCAGCAAATTGAACCTACCAATCATGCCACACCCCCAACCATACACCATCCAATGGTTGAGTCAAGAATGAGACATATGTGTTAGACAATAGTTTCGCATGTCCTATGGCATCAAGCCCTTCAAGGATGAGGTAGTGTGTGATGTTTCTCCACTTGAATTCTATTATGTTCTTTTAGGACAACCATATATGTGGAAACGTCAAGATATCTATGAGTCTCGTCCCTGCAGTTTCATTGTTACTATGGGAGGTTATCTCTATAGGGTACCATAGGTAGCTCCAACTACCACCACTTCATTGATATCGAAAAAACAATGCCACAAAGTAATATTTCAGACAAAAAAAATTTCTGTCTTCACAATCCAGTCATATGGTCAACAAAAGGTCACTCTAACCACTATGACCTCAACCCAAGACATTTCTATCCAAAAGAAGTAGGTCAAAAAGATTTTATAGGATCACAAAGAGAATGAGAGTCTTCAATATGTTCAACACAAATCTATTGTCCACTACCCTTTCCAGGTGTGATGGGGGTTCCAACCATTAGCCCCCATTATTATAGCTCTCATTGTTGCATCTTCTTCGACAAACTCCTCCAACACTCAGACCAAGGAAGAACATGTAGCCAGATCTATTGAACAAATCCAACACCTCCAACGGGTTCATGAGATCCTTCTATAGGTAAAGTACAAGCATGACATCTACTTCAATAAGGTAAGAAACTCACCAAGGTTCAAATTCAGCATAAGTTTCTCCATCTATGAAGGGAAATTGACACAATGGTAACCATTTATTTCGAAGGGGGGAGGAATGATCTAAGTGGATCTCGGTGGCCATCAACCTTTTCCACTAAATGAAAATTTCAAGCCTATGGTTTTGATAAACCATGATTTCCACCCTTTTGATGGGGAATAAAATGCAATGACATCTTCATTTGCTAATTACAAACATCATGTAATGATTTCCAATCAGTATTATGTACATGCTTACAACATAGAATTAATGCACCAAATATATTTAGAACTCCATAATTAAGTGTGCTAGGGCTAGAGTAGTATAGTGTTTCACATGCCTATGACATTTTATAAACATAGACTAATTTATCCCACGTGCATCATGATAATTTTTCTCCTCTCACTCTCTCATATATATTTGAGGTGAAGGAGGCCCTTTAAGCATGCAATGGAGTGTGATGTAAAGCTTGTCTTGAATGAATTGTAGCCAACATGGAATGTTTTTCTCTCTTATTCATTAATAGAAGTTGGGTTTCACTGTATGTTCTCAGCATAAGCATATTAGAAGTTGGGTTTCACTAGATCATCTCCTTAATTTAGATTGATCTTTGGGAATGAGGTGTTCATTTATAAATATTTCATATACTTTTAAGCTCATAGTTTTACTAAGTATGTCATATTTATGGGTATTAGGGCTTCTATAAGGCCAATTGTTTCAATTTGTTATTTATTTTTTAATTACTCCTTCATTGTTTCTAATGTGCCATCATCTTTAGGTTCTTTTATACCAAAAATTAAGAGGTTCAAGGCTGTAATATACTAGATATAAAATGTATGCAGAACATAAATAAAATGCTAGAAATGGAAGAATAAAAACAATATAACTAGAACATTCACCACAATAGCACTGAAATGATATAAGAATAGCAACATAAATAACACTTTGAATCTGAAAGCAATGTTCACGGGACTCTTTGAGGGGGAAACTTCCAGTTGAGAAGATCTCTATTACAATAATATCCAAGCTAGGTTTCTCATACCCTTGACTCCTATTTATACTAAATATGTCTATCAAAAAAAGCATCTAGAGGAAGATCCTTCTAGAAGTGAATGCTTCTATTAGGTCTTCTTACATCCACCTTATTATGTTTTATTGAAAGGCCTTATTAATATTGAGATTTATTACATCCAAAAATATTGTTCTATCTATGTGCGGGTTAGGCCCCTAACATGTCTGCCCCCTTAAAAACAACCTTGTCCTCAAGGCTTGATATGAGTAAATTGTTGCAGAATGGCAGCTGGTTCCCAAGTGGCATCTACTGGAGTTGTACATTTCTAGTGGACTAGCACTTCCTTGATGGTTCTCTGACGTAGGCGACGCTCACGCTGGTCCAAAACAACTTCTGGCTGTAGCCAAATGGATCCTTCTTCAGCTAACTTGGGAAGGTTCGTTTGAATTTCGAACTTAGCTCCAATCACCTTCTTTAAGCATGAAACATGAAGAATAGGATTTTGCTTCGAATGCCTAGGCAAAGCTAATTAATAGGCTACTTGTCCCACACGCTTGAGAATGGTATAAGGACCATAAAACTTCGGTGCTAGCTTTTGACAATGCTTGGCCTTGAGGGACATTTTCTTGTAAGGTTGCAGTCGAAGAAACACCTGATCCCCTTATGCAAATTGACGTTCAGAGAGACCTTGATCTTCTTGTTTCTTCATGCGATTATGTGCCATGACCAAATTCTCTTTGAGGGTACAAAGAATAGCCTCTCAAGATTTAAGTGTTTCGTCAATCACCTGGACCTTCGAGGAACCCGGTAAGTATGAGAGAACTGAAGGTGGATTCTATCCATATACCGCTTCAAAATGAGTCATGCATGTAGATATATGGTATGAAGTGTTGCACCACCATTCATCTAGGGGTAACCATTGGTCCCACTGATTTTTTTTTTCTGAGAAAAAACACCTCCAATGTGTTTCCAAACACTTGTTGACAACTTCTGTTTGGCCATCAGTCTAGGGATGATAAGTTGTGCTGAGATGCAATTCGATGCCTTGTATCTTGAACAATTCTTACCAAAAATTGCTTGAGAAATTTGAGTCGTGATCATAAACAATAGAGTGCGACATGCCATGAAGCTTGAAGATCTGATCCATGAAAATTTGAGCCACTGTGGATGTTGTAAACGGGTGTTGAAGGGCGCAAAAATAAGCATACTTGGAAAGGTGATCAACAACCACCATGATGACTGATTTATTTCTCGATTTGGGTAAGCCGGTAATAAAATCCATAGAGATATCCTTCCAAATAGCAGGTGGAATCGGG
>SNQJ01S0040554.1:197625-219976 GCA_010110895.2 Picea sitchensis | reverse complement strand
TCCATAGAGATATCCTTCCAAATAGCAGGTGGAATCGGGAGCAGTTGTAGTGTGCCCAAAGAGTTGACTGTTTCTCCCTTGTTGCATTGACAAACATCACATTCAACGACAAAATTCCAAATGTCATGTTTCTTACCTTCCCAGAAAAATGAATGTTTGACCCTGTCATAGCTTTTGGTGAGCCCGGAGTGCCCTGCTATGGGTGTACATTAAGCTCAGAAAGTACCATGGATTTAAGCTTTGATTTTTTAATTAAATACAAACGGCCTTTGTATCGAAGTTAATCATGGAGCCAAGAGTACCCTGGGGATGCTGGAGCATTGGACTGCAATTGTTGGATCAGATGCAAACTTTTGGGATCTTGTAGCCATTCCTGGTGAATGGCTTGGAGCTAATCTGGTACAATGAATGAAAGAGATAAAAGGGATCCCTCATCTTCATATTTTCGAGAAAGTGTATCCACAACCACATTGTCTTTTCCTTTCTTGTAAATGATCTCATAATCATATCCAAAGAGCTTAGTCACCCATTTTTGTTGTTCTGGGGAGGAAATGCGTTGTTCTAGAAAATACTTGAGGCTTTGATGGTCTATCTTAATTTGTAAACATTTCCCCAATAGATAAGGGCACCACAAATCAACGACATGCATAATAGCCAACATTTCCTTTTCATAGATGGAGTTTCCTAGATTTCTTTCAAATAGTCGCTTGCTGGTAAAGGCCAAAGGTCGACCCTCTTGCATAAGAACAAGACCAATTCCTTTCCCTGAGGCATCACATTCCAGCACAAAGTTCTTTGTGAAATTGGGAAGGGTGAGGACTCGAGTGGTGCACATGGCCATCTTCAAGGTTTGAAAATCTTGAGCAGTGGCTGGATTCTAAGTGAAAGAGTTATTTTTTAGGAGAGTAGTGAGAGGTGTTGCAATCTTCCCATAATTCTTAACAAACTTGCGATAATATCCTGTTAAGCCCAGAAATCCACACAAGATCTTAAGAGTCTTTGGGTGATGCCAATATTGCATGGCTTTAATCTTTTTAGGATCCACCCTGATGCCATCCTTGCCAACCAGATGACCCAAGTATTCTACTTTTGAGGCGCCAAAAGCACATTTAGACTGTTTTAGGAAAAGTTGGTGCTGAGAGAGTAGATGGAGAACTCGATCCACATGAGCAAGATGGTCTGTCTAGGTTTTTCTATAGATGAGGATATCATCAAAGAAAACTAAGACAAAATGGTGGAGAAAAGGACGAAAGACATGATTCATGAGGCTTTGGAAGGTGGAGGGGGCATTACACAGGCCAAAGGGCATGACCAAAAACTCATAGTGGCCCTGATGAGTTCTAAAGGAAGTCTTGGAAATGTCTACCTCTTTCATACGTATCTGGTGGTAGCCTGAACGAAGATCAAGTTTAGTAAATAATTGGATGCCACACAATTCATCTAGGAGGTCATCAATGAAATAAATGGGGAATTTTTCTTTGATGGTAAGTTTGTTGAGGGCACGGAAGTCAGGACACATTCGCTAACAAACTTATTTCTTCGGGACCATGACCACAGGAGAAGAGTAGGGGCTCGTACTAAGGCGGATAATGCTTGCATTAAGGAGTTCCTAGACCATTTTCTCAATTTCATTTTTTGGGGAAAAGGGGTGACGATACATACGGATATTGGAAGAAGGCTTCCAGGTACAAGGGGAATGGAATGATCATGAACACCATGGGAAGGAGGGAGTCCTTCGGGAGTGGAAAAGACCAATTGATGTTTAGAAAGGATGGCTTGGAGGTCTTGTGGAACCGAGGGTGTCTATGTTTCTTGTATGGCATGGAGTTGGGCAATAACACCAGAATGACCTTTTTTGAGCATATTTTCCATGTGATGGGAACTAATGATCTCAGGTGAACCAACGGTAATTCTTTGAAACTTATATTGGTGGCCCTCCTGATCGAATTGCATGGTTAAGTCTTTAAAATCCATGAGAATGGGACCCGAATTCCTTCTCCATTCTGCACCCAACACAATGTCACAACCTCCCATGTTGATAGCAAACATATGGGATTTCAGGTGGTAGTCACCAATTTGGAGATGCACATTTTCACAATGCCCTCCACATTTGATGGAACCACCATTGGAAATCATGATTCATAAATTATTGACGGCATGGATGTAGCAATGAGTTTCTTGGGCAATGTGGCGATGAATAAAATTATGGGTGCTTCCACTATCAACCAGAATGATGACCTTCCGATGCTTGATGTAACTGATTAGCTTGAAGGTTTTGGGAGTGGAGAATCTAGTGAGAGTATTGAGGGAAATGACTAGTTCTACTTTGGGAGGGTCTGAGGGAGGGGTTATGTCAGTGGATTCAGGTGACTCAGATACAATGGGAGTTTCTACATCATTTTCCGAGTATCCTCAGATATGGCCATAAAAATATTTTGTTGTTTACACTTGTGGCCCGGGAAATATTTGTCATCACAGTTATAACAAAGCCCTTTGAGTTGGAATTCATCCATTTCATCCCTGATCAATTTTTGGATCTTTAGTGGAGCACAGGGAGTAGTGGTATTTATTGGTTTAGGGCGAGGGATAAACGAGGGTTTTCGGTTTTGAGAAGATACAACCTGTTGTGCTTATTTATCTCTTTTAGTAGCCTCCACCCAACTCTGAGGCTGAGCCATGAGGACATGGGCCTGAATCTCATCCTTGAGGCCGCTGATAAAATACTCTCGGAAAAATACATCAGACATGCCCTCTCTTTGAAAAGAAAGGTGCTCAAAGGAAGATATAAAGTCTTCCACTATTCCTAATTGTTTCAACTTTGTCAAACGACCCAAATGGTTGGTGTCAATGTCAAAGCATTCATAAAGCTGTGCCACAAAACATGTCCAAGCAATATACCATTGACGAGAAGTTTTTCTCCATTGCCACCATTGCCAACGTTCTTGATCTAGATGGAGAACACCATACCGGAGTTTGGCCAAGTCATCTGTAATGCCGTATAAAGAGAAATAATGTTCCATTTGGGTTACCCAACCAGTGGGGTCCGAGCCATTAAATTTGGTCACATCCACCCGCAGAAGGCGTAGATCACGTTGAAAGTGATGGTTCTGAAAGTTATGGGAATGCAATGAATGGTCACCTTCAGTATGTGGAGGTGAGGAAGAGGAAGGGTTATTTGTAGCGATATGAAGTTTGGTGCAGAGTGCCGAAAAGACAGATTCAAGCTGGGTGGTGAGGTCTTTTTTGATTTCCTCCATTGAGGACTGCATAGTTGTATTGATGGTGGAAACATTGGCACTGAGTTGTTTCACTTCTTGTTGGGTCTCAATGGGACTAGATTGCAAGGTGTTTAAGAGAGCTTCCAAGTCTTGGCTATGGGTATGGGCCATGAGGATGGGGGAACTGAAAAGGGGCAGGCAAGGTAAAAAATTTTGTAGAAAAATTATATGGATGAATGTGATAAGGGCGAAGAGATGAATCCAATGGAATAGGTCTCAAATAATTGTGAAAAAATTTCCAGACTTGTTTTTTTTTTTTTACATCTGTGGAGTTATACTCCGGTCTGAAGAATGTTGCAGAGAGAAAATGCCCAAATGCTTAACCACAAAGAAATGTGTATTTACTTGAAAACCCGAACACAATTGCGCAACAATATATCTTGTCTGTTTTAATTTGTTTATGTTTTTATCCCCAAGGGTTAGGTATTAAAGGGTTCTACAGACAAGGGTTTTCCCTGTGTTATGTCTCTCTGATATACGTGCAGGGTCTAACAGTAGTACTTGGCCCAATATCTTAGGGCACTAACTAAGGAGGATAGACCGTACCCTTAGTTGTACTACCCGACTACCCAGGTACTAGAGAGTATCTTCTCGAGTGTTGTTCTTGGTGACACTATAGTAGTTAGGCAGTTGATCAGTTTATCTAAAGAAGGCTTCAGGTAATTTAGGCCGATCCATACACAGGTGTTGTCTGATGCGCTACCACTCGAAGGGGTACCAACAATGGTTACAAGGGTGGCCAACAGATGTGTACTTAAGTACCAGTTGTATTTCCTGCATATATGAATCCCTCAACCACGGGTTTATGCGCGTAATGACAGATCTCTGTGGCTTAAAGACGTCAGAATATGTCTCTACCCTGAAAAAAATTTAACCCACTTTTTGTCTAGGAAAGTGTTGTGATACCACTTGTAATATACTAGATATAAAATGTATGCAGAACATAAATAAAATGCTAGAAATGGCAGAATAACAACAATATAACCAGAACATTCACCACAATAGCACTGAAATGATATAAGAATCACAACAGAAATAACACTTTGAATCTGAAAGCAATGTTCACGGGCCTCTTCGAGGGGGTAACCTCCAGTTGAGCAGAGCTCTATTACAATAATATCCAAGCTAGGGTTCTCATACCCTCGACTCCTATTTATACTAAATATGTCTATCAAAAGAATCATCTAGAGGAAGATCATTCTAGAAGAGGAAGCTTCTATTAGGTCTTCTTACATCCACCTTATTCTATTTTATTGAAAGGCCTTATTAATATTGACCTTTATTACATCCGAAAATATTGTTCTATCTATGTGTGGGTTACGACCCTAACAAAGGCTCTTTTGTTACTATTTTTGTTCGAAGCTATTTAGGTCCAGATTGTTAAGTAGCTTGTCTTCTAACTCTTTAATTTCGTCCCTAAGATTGGTATTTTCATCCACCTCTTTTTGGGTGGTTAATTTATTTTTGTTCTTGGTTGTTTTTTCCTATTTCTTGTAATCTACCCTCCATTTTTTGTACTTGATTATGAAACCCTAATAGTTTATTGTCCATCTATCTATAAAAATCTAAATTTATTATCAAAAGTTGTTAATAACTAGCTACAAACCATTGTCACTAATTCAACAACTCTTAACATGGTTGTATTTTTTGGTGTCTCCTCCCAACTAAACACACAATAAAAATATTGAACTTGAGTACTTTTACAAATGAAGAGTATTGAACTTAGGTACCCTCACAAATAAAACCCATAACAATTTTAAACATATATTTATATTATATTATTTAAATTAATTTTATTATTTTTATATGTTTTATTTTCTTTAATTTTAATAATTATTTTAACATAAGCTAATGATTAATTCAAATTACATTTTGGAAAATATTATTACATAAAGAAAACAAACGTAACTATGAATTTGCACATATACACACAACTATATGTCAAATAAGTCTTTTTATAATACAAATTTTTAGGAAAGATTATAAAATATCATACCGTAATATTTTATGAGAATTTCAGTTTCTGGAACAGAGATCCTCCTACTCAGTATCCTCATGTTCTTGGATTCTTATTAAGTATCTTGATTTTCGTACTAGTACATGCGTCAGTTGGGTTTAGCTCCGAGAAGCTTAGAACAGCAGTGGTACGTTGGGACCATCTAAAATTTTCTACGGTTCCATTCTATTCAAATTGAAATCAAAATTGGCAGGGCCAGGGAAGCCAATCATCCAAATTGACATTGTTTCATTTTTATATATTCCAGCTCCAGGCCGGCTCTTGGGTGATCTAATACTGCCATCCTTAATCTGGTAAGTAGAAATTCGGTTAACCGCAAAGATTATGATTATCTAATACAGATCATTACGCCGAAAAGCGTACACTTATTGATAATGAGCAGATTTAATAGGGGTTTAGTGTTTAATAAGTTTTTTATGGACAGGATTAAATATGGCTGGAATATTTTTAGTAGTCACACAAAATAAATGGCTGTGATTTCAATCATTAACTTCCTCGCTATTATAAAGACATCAGTTTATGTGTTTACTTTTTTACATTTACCTAATCATATTTAAAAATTATTTTGATAGCTAACTGATTACCACATAAGTGATTAATAGAAATTAAAATTTAATATATTCTTTTAAAAATTCATTTCATCTTCTCAACCTTTCTGAGTTCACCAACATCTATTTTGCTGCTGTGATATTCATCACAACAGATGGAACTCTACACTCGTAACGTGAATAGAGATTACGTTACGGGGAAAGGTTATGAGAATGATGATGAGAACAAATCAGCTGTGATGGGGAAGATAGAATGCGAGGACTCTAATTCATCAGCACGATGTCCCGCCGCCATGTCTAACAATTTTAATGTATGCAGCAGACCTAAATCGAGATTCTATCATGAAAATCAACGGCAAAGGTCAATGTTAAGTTCGATCAACAATTCCACTGGCGCAGGTAGCAGCCATTACCCACTCTGTAATCACAATCCGAATCCCATTTTGCCCGAACAAGATGAAAACGAATCCCTAGCAGATGATGTCGAGGAGCTGGAGGAGAATCTCCTGGTCAGATTCAAAGACGAAGACGGAGAAGTGGATGTGGAAGAAGAAGACGTGTGGTGGTTAACCGTACTAAGAAAACACGAAAATGAACTGGTCAGTAGGAAAAACAATTATAAACCTATTGTTGCAACGCCTGAAAATCTTTTGAGGGAAAAGCAAATTTGTCCGAACAAACTTCTCATGCTTAAGGACCAATGCGAAGATATATTAAAGAGTTGGAACGTGTGGATCAGTAAAATGAAGGAAGTGAGTGATAAATTATACAAACATGAGGAAGCAATGAGAGCACGTTATCCAGAAGATTCTGAGCATTTTCAGTTACTTGTAGCACTGATATGTGAGACAGAAGTTGAGACAGAGAAGTTTATAAGACAGCGAGAGTTCTACGAGAAAAAGAAGCAAACGATGGAAGAAATTATTAGCGTTAAAAAAATTGATATAATGTTTGTGGCAGGCGAGCTAGAACGAAATCTGACTCTTAATTATTGATTTGAATACAGTRTAAATCAATACAATATACAATTKGCTCGTTGCTTCAAAATCGTTGTATATTTATATGGTTGCTGTTGGGCTTTAACAAAAAACTCTCGAGGATATCTTTTTAACAGGTTTTCTATGCATATCTTTATGTCTCGGAGTTTTTTTTATTACATAGATATTTCAGYAAATATAGTTTACATTGAATGACAGAAGTAATTCTTTATAATAGACATAATGACAAGCGAGTTGTAACTCCCATCATGATGTTAGTTGATTAATTGTATAAATCTACTTGATGTATCAAAAGCATTATGTATTTSATGTCTTGCTCCTCCTGGTGAAAGGGATTTTTTGTGTGGAAGATTTACGTTGTTTTTTACTCAAAATGCTGATATATATCGAATCGAATTAAKGTACAAGGGGATGTCGCGCCCCAATGTCTAATAAATCGAACATAGGCACTAGACCTATATCAAGATTCTTTGGTGAATTTGAAACGGAAAAATGGAAAATGAGGTTGGCTGAAAATTCCAATGAGCCAAGTAGCAACCACTTCACTTCCTATGACCACAATGTCAATCTTTGTCCCACAGAAGAGGACGAAGAAAAGGAAAGCCATCTACATGTTATGGATCTCTGAGCCGAAGGTGGATCTCTCACGAAATGAGGATGAAGCCTACAAAGAAGAGGTTATGAAAATCTTTTGAATCAACGGCTAAAAATCAAAATCATTTGAAACCTATTGTTGCAACGGCTAAAAAACTTTGAATCAAAATCAAACTCTGTCGATCGTTGCAATGCGTGACGACGAGTGCAATACGAAGTTAGACATTTTGGACGAATCGATGGGTGAAATAGAGAGCTTAAGTGGCGAGCTTTTTGAACGCATTAGCGAAATAGGACTCAATTCTGAAGAAGAAGATGTGCTCTTTCTGCTCTTTCGGGAAATACAGTTAGATGAGTTAGAAGTTGAGAAAGAAACGGTTTCACGTGAAAGAAGATTGTTCTTTCAAAAATGGAGAACGATGAAAAGAAATAAAATATGTCAAAATGTTTGA
Source organism: Picea sitchensis (assembly GCA_010110895.2). Lineage (NCBI taxonomy): Eukaryota > Viridiplantae > Streptophyta > Pinopsida > Pinales > Pinaceae > Picea > Picea sitchensis. The sequence goes on along the minus strand of SNQJ01S0040554.1, from coordinate 212,089 downwards.
TACTCGCTTTGTAGCAGGCGAGTTCACTCGATGACATCATAGGAAATATGGTTATTAGTGGTTTGGCTGGCTGCGTCAAAAAATATTTTCCACCCTTTCTCTTTCTATAAAAATGCTTGATATTTTTATCAGCTCAAGCAATAGCAGTTTTATCTATTTTTAGTCAATACTCTTTCATTACCAAATATCCATATCTATTTATCTTATCAATCACTTTAACAATAGTTTTAGTAAAAGTGTCATAGCTATAGTTTTATAGTTTTATAGTTTTAGTAGTAGAAGTGTGATGTTAGAAAATAAATGAAGATTTTTTTGGGGATATTTGTTTGAAATTTGGTCGGATTAGTAGATTTAAGTGATTATTTCTGTAAAATTAGAGTGTTTTGTGAATTTTTCAACATGTTGAATTTATATCTGAATGTAGAAATGATGGATTATGAATAATAAAAAATAATTATTCATGTAAATTTATATCGTCCAATTCCAATTTAAAAAACCATTTCATAGAACAGCAAACTAACACCCTAATTAATCAATCTAATTAATCAATGTACATTTTTGTGCAGATGAAATAAATATATACATAGTGAAATCGACTAGTTAAAGAAGCAATGGAAAAATTACAATAGCAAAGAAAAGAAGTAGATCTGTAGAGGTTAAGAAAGAGAAATGAAGCAAATTTAACCTTAAAATTCATAAGTTGCAAAATATGTCTCAGAATTATAGAGCATGGGTTCAATTTTGACAGGTACCCTTGCTTATTAAGGAAATTTTTTATAACAGGTTATTTTTATAATATTTTTTTTTTCTACGAATTAATTACTCTGTTTTATATAAATTTTGTTAATTTTTATTATTGTGAATAAGAAAACAATCCGTGCAGTCTGCTTTGGAATTATTATTAATTATTATATTTTTTATAAAAAAAAATAAAATTTATTTTTATTATTGTAAATAAGAAAGTATTTTTATTATTGTGAATAAGAAAGCAATTTATTTATAAGAAAGCAATATGTGCATTCTGCATTAAAATTATTAGAATACTAAACAAATACTTAATGGTAATATAAATAAATAAGAAATCAAATTTATTTACGTCTTTTCACTAAACAATCAAAACAATAATATACAATGTACAAGAGGAGTTCTTAAGTGGGTACATAGACATAAGTCCAAAATGACAGGTTTCTTAGTTTTTAGAAGGAAACCCTAGTCTTTGTGAATTACAAGAGATTATTTGGATGATCAAACTCAAAAGGAATGATGTCCAATTCATTTCATTGTGTTTTTTTACTTATGTTACATGTTATTTTGAAGAATAAAATAAAATAAAGATCTATGTTTCAATAAAACAGACCAACTTTAATTTGAGTTTTTAATCTTTGAAGTTAGAAATGATGTGACATGTGATTATTTACATACTCTAAAATTCAAATTTAAAAAAAAAAAAAAAAAACATTAATTAAAAATACTAATAATTAAAATACATTATAATTCATAAATAAGTTTATTAAAACTATGTAATCGGGTACACAACAAATCCTATCTAAATTTATGATTCCTACTAAAATAATAAAAAATCAAATATAAATAATATATTTTTATTGAAATAACATATATATATAATGATAATAATAATAATAATAATAATCTATTTTTAAGGTTAACACCAAATTGGTGTATGAGACCCCTTTGTTTGTGGGACAAAGGACCCGAACCTGTGACTTCTTAAGAGGAAACACATGTTCTTAAACCTAACTATGTCCAATAATAAATTTTATGTCAATCAAATTAATATCAAGATTTTTCAACAAAATTGTTAATTAAAATAGTTTTAATTAATGGTAGAGGGATCTCATCTTTTATAAACAAAGGGTTTCATAATAGTGGAAGGATCCCATATCCCACAAACAAAAGGTTTCATACACCAATTCAGTGTCTAATTTGACCATAACCTTAAAAGTGAATTAATTAATTAAATATACTTTTCAAAACAATCAAAAATAAAAAATTGAGAAAATAAAAATCATGAATTTGAAAATTCATTGAGTATTAAAACTTATGATATACCATAAATACATTTTCTTTTGAGCTATAGAAAAACATTTTCTTTTAATTTCCATAATCTTCTGTGGTTTTTTTTCTACAAATACAATGCATGGTCCATCATCTAGGTAGAGGGATCACGTGATATTGAGCGTCCTTGTTGTGGAATGATGTTAGATTCTTGAGGAAGTGTACTGGTATGACATTTCTTTTTACATTTAAGAAAAGGAAGAAAAAACAAAATCTTTGGTATGAAGAATAATTTTTTTATGTAATAGAAATTGGTTTTAAATTTAGTAAAACTTTATTAAATGTTAAATTTTCATTTTTAAAAGTTTTAATTTTTATTATTATTTTTTTAAATTAAAATATTATATAAATCCAAAAACTATATAAAAGAACAATTTATTATATATATATATGTATATTGGATGTTTAAGATACTAATTAATACCACTTTTCTTCTTATTTTTATTTTGAAAAAGTAAAAGGTTAATAATTTTATTTATAAGATAGTAACAAAATTATGATTATAGATGCTCTAGGCATTTCAATAACTACCCTGACCCTGAGCCCAACATATAGTTTAATCCAGGAAACCACTTATCCCATCCAGAATAATTCATCATACATTTTTTTTTTAATTTATAATGTTTCCAAATTTTAATCAACTTTTCAAAATAAATATATATGTAGGTATAGCAGATTTTATAAGCCTGCAAACATAAAGTGAGCATCTCATTTAGAAAAATTAGATAAAATTTATGCTAGATGAAGCAACGAATCATGAAAAAAATTCAATCCTTCGTTTTTTCTTCGACTTCCCATAAGCCTCAATCCATTTCCGGTCCAATTTTGGAGAGGCGATCATCTTTTTCGTTCCGATGAGTGAAATCCTAAAGATTGTTTTTAATATTTTGAAAAAGTGGCAGTAAAGATTGTTTTTAATATTTTGAAAAAGTGGCAGTACTGAATAATTTTTTGAGTTGTGGTCGCAATTCATCCCATTTGAATAGGTGAGAGTCGCTGAGTTAGTTGAGAGGACGGATTTTTGTCTTATAAAACGGAATTATTTATTTCAAGCTATCCAAATGCCCCAAGCTACAATCAAGAGAAGTGATTTCAAGCAATCCAAATACTCCAATCTACAGTCAAGAGAAAGTGCCTTATAGTTCATAGAATGTTGATTGTGAAGCCGGTTTTTCAATAATTAATCAATAAAGGCACTCTCCCATACACAATAGGCTCCTAAGATCCTTTGGATTTCCTTCTAGAGTTACTTATAAAAATTTCATTCTAGCATGAGATGATAATTTGTCTCGATGTCATGTCGACATAAACAACATCTATTGGGTCCTTAAAAAGCTTGTTTTTGTAGCTTGTCCTAGGTAATAGCTTTATTATGGAGTAGGAACTGTTGGAATTTGGTGATAATGAATTCCTCCAAGAATGTATTTCAAATCCTACTATTCATCATTGGTTGTAACTAAATTAGACCAAGGATATGACTGCATTCAATAGTCATTTTCTTATGTAACTATGTGTAAATTTATATAAATTCATGTATGCTCGTAGAGGCAAAAGGGGCAGATGAGTGGAGTGAGTCTACGGTATATTTTTCATGCTATGAACGATAAGAGAATTGATACCTGCTTGGTGGACGTATCCCGAAGTTGGGTGAACCACATAAATCTTCGTGTTTTTAAATCTGTCATATGATTTGTTGTTAATGAATTAATCCGCTACATATTAGTTTTAGACTTGGTGGTTGACAGAGTCAAAACTTGGTATCAGAGAGATTGTGTTATCATTGCATTGAAAGTGATTGAGTTGAAGATCGCTACTGCGTTGATATGGTCGAGTTGTAATTACGCTGAGTTGAGATTATTGAAGGGAGCTCTACTTCCAAGGTCAACGCTAGTCTCCCCTGGTGGAGGGAGCATCGATCTCAAAGGATCCTTCTAAATTTTTGGGAGTCGTACTTCAACACTAGCCCATATTATGGAAGGAAGCGCTGACCTCTTTCTAAAAGTCGTGGTGAAATGAACACAAGGGTCCATGCGATTTACCGATTATCATTACTAAAATTTGGGAGAAAGGTTGCAACAACATTCTAAATTGTGTAGCAACACCATTCCAAATCGCACATATTGATCATCATACTGTGTTACTTTGTAATATTTTGAATGATCTTACATATGTGAATTTGGAGGAGTAGCATCAATCCAAATCGCGGAGCAGTGGTTAGGCACGATGTCTTTATAATAGACATAGGAATCTCCTCATAAAAGGCATGACAGAGCTTTGAAGATCGACGTAGCTCTGTGTTGTCGAAAGGTGCGGCAATTCCTTAAAATTTTCGCACTGTGCTTCCTCTCTAAGCCACAACGATCTATTGAAATGGTGAAAAATCATAGTGCTAAATTCGAAATAGATAAGTTCAATGGAAAAAACAATTTTGAGATCTGGAAGGTCAAGATGCACGATTTTCTCATGTAACAAGGCGTGGTGAAGGCGCTTTTGGGAAAGTCAAAGAAACCCATGACCATTTCAGATGAAGAGTGGGAAGAGATTGATGCGAGAGCACTGAGTGCCATACATCTTTGTTTGGTCGATCATGTTTTGTTCAACATTGTTTCGTAGAAGACAACAACCGGTTTGTGGATGAAGCTGAAAAGATTGTATATGATGAAATCCTTGACGAACAAGATCTTCCTGAAAAGAAAATTGTACAGTTTGCGCATGAAGGAAGGTATGAAAATAGATGATCATTTAAATACTTTTAATACTCTTTTAGTCCAGTTGACTAGCATGGGAGTGAAATTTGAATCTGAAGACAAGGCAATTACATAATTTTGTTCTTTTCCCGAGTCATGGGATCATTTTTTTTCCTCTATTAGTTTCAGTTCAACAGAAAGTATTGAGTTTGATGTTGATGTTTGAGATTTATTGTCTAAGGAAACAAGGAAGAAATCCAATCTAGAAACCTCTACATCTGAGGTGATGGTGGTCAGAGGAAGACCTAAAGAAAGAGGACATGTTCAGAGGGATTTCTCTCAGTCAAAGTCAAAGGGAAGGAAGAGCAAGCTTAAGTGTTGGTTTTGTGGAAAATATGGACACTTGAAGAAGGATTGTTGGAAGCGACAACAAGCCTCCAAAGAAGACCCTCCAAAAGAGATGAAGGAAGCAAACACAATTGAATTAGGTTCAACAACTAGTTTAGGTATGGCTAATGACGTTTTAACAATTAGTATTGTTTCACTCATGATCAACATTGGCTATTAGTTTATGGTGCTTCAAATCACATGTGTCTTCATAGACACTTGTTTACCACTTACCAATCTATAGATGATGGAATTGTTTACATGGGAAATGATATATCATCTAAAGTTGTGGGAGTTGGAAGCATTCGAATTAATATGTTTGATGGATCTGTTAAGATACTAATCGATGTGAGACATGTACCTGATATTAGGAAGAACCTAATATATTTGGGAGTCTTATATACTGTAGGATACAAGAGTATTTTTCAAGGTGGAGTTATCAAGGTCTACAAAAGAATCCTTCGATTTATGAAAGCGAAGAAAGTTGGAAACTTCTTTCTGTTAGAAGGAAGAACTGGTTCAGATCATGCGACCATTGTATCCGAGAATGACAATGATTATGTTCGACTGTGGCATCAACGATTGGGCCATATGAGTGAAAGAGGATTGAAGGTATTATCTTATCATAAGTTACTTCATATTCTAAAGTCTTTAAAGTTATATTTCTACAAGCACTGTATTTATGGAAAACATAATAGAAAGAGATTTAAAAATGGAAGACACACCAATGAGGGAATCCTTGATTATATCCATTATAATGTTTGGGGGTCATCCCCTACTATTTTGTATAGAGTATCATCATACTTTGTTACTTTTATAGATTATTTCTCTAGGAAGGTGTGGATATATATATGTTGAAAAGAAAGGTTGATGTGTTTATGATTTTCAAGCAATTTAGAGCTTTAGTGATAAAGAGAACTGGTAGGTCCATTAAATGTTTAAGAATTGATAATGATGGTGAATTTACGTCAATGGAATTTGAGAACTATTTCAAGGATTTTGGGATTGATAGGCATAAAAACACTCCCTATATTCCTCAGTAGAATGGATTTGTTGAACGCATGAAAAATACTCTTCTAGAGAGAGAAAGGAGTATGCTTAGTAACGCCAACTTGCAGCAAGAACTAAATCTTGTTATCTAGTGAATCAATCACCATAAAAAACAATAGAGTGCAAGATTCCTGAAGAGGTATGGATAGGTCACCCTTTCAATTATTATAATCTTAAAGTTTTTGGTTGTGAAGCCTATGCTCTAATTCCGAAACATAAACATTCTAAATTAGATCCAAAATCAAAACGGATTATCTTTGTTGGATATGGTGATGGTATTAATGGGTACAGGTTGTGGGATCCTACTACCGACAATATTACCATTAACAAAGATGTAATATTTGATGAATCATCTCTCATCAAATCAGATGTAGATGTTCAAATGAAACATGAAGAAGTACCTAGGTATTGACATATTTCGTTTGAAACATGTTCAACTATAGATGGGAGTGAACATGAACAAGTTTATGACGATGTTCATGAAGAGGTTCTTGCAGAGAAAAATATGGATGATGATGACAATCAACAAATTGTGGATGAGCCACAAACGTCCCTAAGGAGGTCTACATGGGTCAAAGTTCCTCGAAGAAGTTGTCATGATTGTGTTTCATTGGTTTCTTTAAGTACTAATGACTATGAACCTTCATTCAATCAGGAAGTTGTGGAGGGTTCTAACAGTAAAAAATGGAAGGAAGCAATGAAGGATGAAATGAATGCTTTAGCGAAAAATGGTACATGGGTTTGGTAGAACTTCCAAGAAATAAGAAAACTGTAGGTTACAAGTGGATCTACAAGATGAATAAGGTTGTTGATGATAAGGTAGAGAGGTACAAAGCAAGGCCGGTTGCAAAAGGATATTTTCACATATTCTTAGAAATAAGGTATTGAATTTCATGATATTTTTTCATGAGTTGTTAAAATCGTTTCAATTCGTAGTATGTTAGCATTGGTTGCATTACTTGATTTGGAGTTGGAGAAACTAGATGTTAAGACTGTTTTCTTACATGGATATTTTGATGAGGATATTTACATAGAAAAACCTGAAGGGTTCGTTCATAATCGCAACAAGAAATTTGTTTGCAGGCTCAAGAAATCGTTGTATGGTCTGAGGGAGTTGCCCAGATAATGGTAAAAGAAATTTGACTCTTTCATGATGAGCCCGTGATAATGGTAAAAGAAATTGACTCCTTTCTGCATGATGAGCTAGAATTATACAAGGAGTGAGTATGATCATTGTGTTTACTTTAAGAAATTAAATAATGGCATATTCATTATCTTAGTATTGTGCCAAGTTGAAGTGCTTTTAGCAAGAAAAGACTAACTAAGATCATTAGGTTAGCATTCAAATGGCTAGGGCCGCTTGACATGAAAGACCTAGGAGCAACAAGGCTGATTTTGGGCATGAAGATATTCAAAGACAGGAGTAATGGTAAGCTTTGGTTTTCACAAAATAAGTATGTTGAGAATATACTTTGAGGTTTGGTATGAACAAGCAGGAACTAGTTTCTGTACCTTTAGCTTCCCATTTTAAGTTATCTTCAAGTTTATGTCCCAGTACAAAATAAGAAAAGGAATACATGTCTCAATACCATGTGCTAATGCAGTAGGAAGTTTAGTATATGTGATGGTTAGTACAATACCAGACATTCATAGTTGGGATTATCAACATATATATGGGAAATCTAGGTAAAGAGCATCAAGTGTATGAAATGGCGCTCTCAAGATTCCACTGGGCAGAAGTGAAATGGGTGCTTCAGTATCTGAGGGGAATAAGTGATTAATGTATCACCTATAATGATGGTTGTGAGTTAGTCTATGGATATGTTGATTCTGATTTTGCAGGTGATTTGGACAAAATGAGGTCAACTTCAGGATGTATCTTGACTCTTGCAAGTGGAGCTATTAGTTGGATGTTAAAGCTACAGAGCATTGTTTCTTTATCCACTATTGAAGCATAATACACAGTTTCTTCACATGCTTGCAATGAGGCAGTTTGGTTAAAAGTTTTGTTTGGTGAGTTGGGAAGGATGCAGGACAAATTAAAGCTACTTTGTGATAGTCAAAGTGATATTAACTTGGCTAAGAATCCAGCCTACCATAGTAAATCTAAACATATTCCTATTAAGTACCATTTTGTAAGACAGGTCCTTGATGAAGGTGGAGTTTCTCTTGAAAAATTTCATACAAAAGAGAACTGTGCAGACATGTTCACAAAACCAGTGTTTTTAGAGAAGCTACAATGGTGCTTGGGTTCTCTTGGCTTGCAGAAAAGGTGATGAACAAAAGAAGGAGCAAGGTATTAGGTTAATTTTTGCGAAGGTGGAGATTGTTGGACTTTGGTGATAACGAATTCCTCCAAGAATGGATTTTAGATCCTTCTATTCAGCGTTGGTTGTAACTAAATTAGACCAAGGATATGAGTGCATTCAATAGTTAGTTTCTTATGTAACTCTGTATAAATTTTTATAAATTCATGTATTCTTGTAGAGGCAAAAGGGGAAAATGAGTGGAGTGATCTTGTTGTATATTTTCCATGCTATGAACAATAAGAGAATTGATACCTTCTTGGTGGACGTAGCCCAAAGTTGGGTGAACCACGTAAATCTTTGTGTTTTTAAATCTGTCATATGATTTGCTATTAATGAATTAATCTGTTGCATATTAGTTTTAGACATGGTGGTTGACAGAGTCAACAGGAACAAGATGAGTATTTTTTTTCCAAGCTTCTTATCCTGTAGAGAGTTTTTCCCCACCAAGGCACATGTTTAGGTTTGCTTTGTGCAAGAGCTAAGTAACCCAATTATCTTGTAACATATATCCTCCAAAGGGATTTTGTTATGAGAGTAGTTCGTTTTATTGGTCTATAGGGGAGACAAATGTAAATGATTTTAGGGGCTAAACTTCCCTAATGGGCTATTTTTCCATGGGTTTTCCAAAAAAAAGTTCTCCAATTTTCATTTTTTTTAAATGATTCGCCCAAATTCCAAAGAATAAAATTATTTTTTCTTAAAAATCACCAAAATTTTATGGAAACTACATAAAATCCTTAGAAATTTTAATACTTTTACAAACGTTTCACCAAACATTTTACATTTTTCATATGAAGGACGATTAATATTATCGGAGGTTTCTACATTTTAATATAAATATCCATCCTTAAAATTATCCATGAAAACAAATGTATTTTGTAGTACTCTCGTGTAATTGTCCCACAAAGGGGCATGATCTCCCTCTATTATGTATTACCCAAAAGTCATCCAATCAATTTAACCATTCACATAATCTCTTCTAATAATTTGATTTAAATAAAAGAACCCCTCTCTCTTTTGCTTCTAAAGGAAATGGTTATCTGGAATGCCTATCTAGAGGTCTTTTTCTCGACCCCATTTCTTATTCTCCAAATAAACCATTTTTCTATTAGAGGGAAAGGATTTATAATAACTTTCCAAATTATGGAACCTTTTGGACCCATTTGTCTTAATTCCTGATCCACTATACTATAGAGTCTTGGGGGAAGTACTTTTCTTTGATAACCTAGGCCCAAATTCTTTTACCATGAATGGGCCTCCACATATTTTAGATGCCATAGCCTTGGAGAAAAGGAAGATATCTTTTATCCCCCATCCCCCAGTGCTTTAGGAGTTGCCAATTTCCTCCATGAGGCTAAAACCATAGTTTTTTTTATCTTCATACCGTGCCCAAGGGAACAGGTAGGCAATTTGGCATATTTTTCCTAAAATTTCTTTTGGTATCCACGTAAGAGAGGTTCAATATATTGGATGTCTTGAAGGATAGCTTTAACCAGCACTAGATAGCCAGCTCGAGATAACAACTTGTTGCACGATGATGCACTTTGCTCTCTAGCTTTGTAAGGAGCCAAAGACAATCATTTTTGTAGTAGTAAATTGCTTTGAATTGCTTTGAGTGTGAGACCCAAGTACCTTAAGCATATTCTTATGTCTTCAAACTACAAAGGGAGAATTTGAGAAAATGCATTTTTTTCCTCTTATGAGAGACACCAAGAGTATATAGAGGATTTGTATTTGTTAATGAGCATGCCTATGGATTTATATAAAATTCCAAGGAGATCTTCGAGGTCTTGAACATATCTTGTGTTTGTGAAGATATGTTTCCTTCGCAAAATATCATAATATCATCTATAAATAATAAATCAGAAATGGAGCATAAAAAGCTAGCTATAATACCATTTAGTCAACATCTGGCCAATGCATCATCCTTAATTAGTTGACTAATTCCTTTTGCTACAAGAAGAAAGATAAGGGATACGAGAGGGCACACATGTATGGTACCTCTTTCTACTTTGAAGAAATTTGTGTCTGACCCATTTATAAACAAAGCGAAGGATCTTGTAGTGATGCATTTGATTGTCCATATGATAAAGGAGTGGCACAATCCTAGTTGAATAAGAAGCACTCTGTGAGATATAACTATAACTAGTTGACTCTATGAAAGGCCTCCAACAAATCAACCTTGGAAGTAAGGTCCTTCTAATTTCCTATATGAATGGAGTGTAGTCCCTCTTGGGATATTCCTATTGCTTCATGAATTTTTCACCCTAAGAGGAATCCAATCTTTTATGAGAGATAATTTTTGAAAGCATCAACAAGCTATAATCTTTCATACAATTTTAGATATTATATTACAAAGGGACATATGAAGTCTGGTTTTTTCATTTTTGGTATGAGTGTAAAAAAATTGTCTCTCAAGGCCACAAATGTTTTTCCTGAATATTCACCTCAGAGATATATCTCATGACAAAGATAATATTCACTTTTCTATGTATTCAAGGAGGAGATAATATTCACACAAAGTGCAGTGTGGGGAAGATGTTCATTTAAACTAAGGCATTAAAATAATAATATAAAATATAAAATATAAAAACAATAAAATAATAAAACTTTATGTGAATGAATAACAACTAGCCTAGATTCATCTAACCTTTTTAAAAGTCGATAACTTGAAAAAAAAAATTAAAAGTTTACAGAGATTTAATCCTCTTGATACTTGATACATGGGAGTTAAATAAAACAGTTTAGTATAAAAGATAAATAAAAAAGTTTAAATGAATTTTAAATTTTTGTTCAAATTCCTTTATGATATCAAAGTGTTTTATCCATATACTATTTGGTTTTAAAAATTAGTTTTAAACATTTATGAAATCGGTTTATGTTATATTATTTAAGTTAGTTTTATTACTTTAAATATTCTTTCTTTTCCCTAATTTTAATCATTATTTTAAAATAAACAAATTATTAATTCGTATTACATTTTGAAAAATATTATTACATAAAGGAAAAAACTTTACACTAAATTTGCACATATAGACACAATTATACGTCAAATAAGATTTTTATAATAAAAATATATAGGAAAGATTATAAAATATCATACCGCAATATTTTAATATTTTATGAATATTTTAAATATTTTATTAGAATTTCAGTTTCTAGATCCTCGTACTAAGTATCATGATGTTCTTGCATTCTTATTAAGTATCTTGATGTTCGTACTAGTACATGGTCAATGGGTCACTTGGGTTTAGCTCCGAGAAGTTTCGAACAGCAGTCGTCAGTTGGGACCATATACAAATTTCTATGGTTCGTACTTTGCGACCAGCCATTCAAATTGAAATAAAAATTGGCACGACCAGGCAAGCCAATCATCCAAATTGGCATTGTTTCGTTTTAAAATATTCCAGCTTCCGGCCGGTTCTAGGGTAATCTAATACTGCCATCCTTAATCCGGTAAGTAGAAATTCCGTTAACGGCAAAGATTATGATGATCTAATACAGATCATCATAACAACAGATGGAGCCCTAGATTCGTAACGTGAATAGAGATTACGTTAAGATAATGATGATGAGAATAAATCAACTGTGATGGGGAAGATAGAATGCGAGAACTCTAATTCATCAGCACGACGTCCCGCCGATGGATGGAGCAGACCTAAATCGAGATTCTATCATGAAAATTAGCGGCAAAAGTCAATGTTGAGTTCGATCAACAATTCCACTGGGGCAGGTAGGAGCCATTACCGACTCTGTAATCAGATTCCGAATCCCATTTTGCCCGAAGAAGATGAAAACAAATCCCTAGCACATGATGTCGAGGAGCTGGAGGAGAGTCTCTGGCTCACATTCAAAGACAAGGACGGAGAAATGGATGTGGAAGATGAAGACTTGTGGTGGTTAACCGTACTAAGAGAACACGAGAATGAACTGGTCAGTAAGGAAAACAATTATAAGCCTATTCTTGCAACGCCTGAAACCCTTTTGAGGGAAAAACAAAGAGTAAAGAGTTGGAACGTGCGGATCAGTACAATCAAGGAGCTGAGTGATAGATTATACAAACATGAGAAAGCAATGAGACTATTCTGAGCATTTTCAGTTACTTGTTGTTAGGCACAGAAAGCATAAAAAATAGCATAAAACTGAGAACAACAAACCACACACAACACAACAACAATCATACAATTGACACAGTGATTTATGTGAAAATTCAATGGGGAAAAAAACATGGGGCAATGATAGTCAATATTCTTATTATTATTCAATGGAGAATTACAATAGCCAGCACAAGAATACAATCATCCTCAAATACTTTACACACTTTACACACATTGGACTCTCATCTCTATGGGTATGCTCCCACATATAACATCTCTCAAACAATTACACTAACTCATTATAATTAGATCCACCATTTACACAATCTGTGTGTGCATGCACATTCCTAATATAGTTGCATGCATGTGCATGTGAATGTGATCACATGGGAAATTGGTTGGCATGTTTCCAATAATCTCCACCTTGACAACAATTTACCTCATATATCATGCCCAAATTATCCATCACCTTTCGTGTAAACCAAGAGAATCAAAAACATCATCACAACTACCCAACTTCTCTAACAATACTGTTACGTGAACACTTGCACGATTCACTCAAGTATGGACCATTCTGCGTGCATCAGTAACCTATCTAATAAACAGATTCACATGTCCCATTTTGATATGTTGGATTCTTAGTCAAATGTACAACACTTTGACCACCACAAAACACCTCATCCTGTGTTTATCCAAACTTACCCAATAGATCCTTGCATTATTGCAATACATAATATGAGGTAGGTCTCTTCTTATCCAAATCTCATGAATCATAACCACACACTAAATCACTGCAACCAATGTAGGTGATACTTGTGCTTTTGTGTTTGAAGCACCCATATCCATAAGATATATAACCATTTTCTTCTTCATCACTTAGGTTGAAGAGAACTTACAATGGAAAACCAAAGGGACTTTACCGGTTTCACATTATTCACATAGAATTTCTATCTTCACCACATAATTCTGTTGTGATAGCCAAGCTTACCATATTTATGGTCTTTATGTATTTCCATGCTCAAGATTTATTTTGTTGCTCCGAGATCCTTCATAAATTTTAGCTCATCATGAACGAATCAAACATCTTTTACCATTTGTTTGGCATGCTTCAAGCCATACAATGATTTTTGAGTTTTCAAACAAATCTTCTATTGCGATTTTGAACTATTTGTTTTGGTTTTTCCATATACATCCCCTTATCCAAAAAACTCCATGTAAAACAATTTTAAAATATAGTTGTACTATAGTGCTAACAAAACATGAATAGAAACAAGCTTTTAACAACTCGTGAGAAACTTTCATGGAAAACAATACCTTCCAAATACCTTCCTATTACCAGCCATGCTTTGAACCATTCATCTTTTACTAGGTTTAATTTTATAAAAGGAGATTCATCAAACACAACATCTTTGTCCATGATAATTTTGTGGGTACTAGGATCTCATTGTCTGCATCCCTTAACATCATCACCATATCAAAGATCCACCTGTTTGATCTGATTCCTACTTAGAATGCCGATAAAAAACATAAGCATCACAACTGAATAATTTCACATTTGAGTAACTACCAAATGAAATGTTCATAGCTCATTTTGAATCTTCTTGTCTTTTGCAACCAATGGTGACCAGGTTACTAGATAGCACAACCACTTTTGTACACAATTATTGCTGCAACTTAGCATTACTAAACATTTCTATTCAATCCAAGCTTCCTTGCAATACTTTCCAAGTTCTATGGATATGAAATTACCTTCATCATATATTCTCAAACACTTGATTGACCTGCAAACACATCAACCTTCTACAAACCCACCTTTCTAACATGGACATACTGCTCCACCTCGAACTTTGCATTCAAA
>SNQJ01S0040554.1:170876-193769 GCA_010110895.2 Picea sitchensis | reverse complement strand
ATTAGGAACAGTGAAAGACTTTATAGCTTCATTTGAGCACTTATCTTTTAGAATAGAGGGCATGTCTGATGCCTTTTTTCGAGAGTGTTTTATCAACGGCCTCAAGGATGAGATTTGGGCCCATGTCCTCATGGCTCGACCTCAGAGTTGGGTGGAGGCTACTAAAAGAGATAAAGAAGCACAACAGGTTGTACCTTCTCAAAACCAAAAACCCTCCTTTATCCCTCTCCCTAAACCAATAAATCCCACTACTCCCTCTACTCCACTAAAGATCAAAAAATTGATCAGGGATGAAATGGATGAACACCAACTCAAAGGCCTTTATTATAACTGTGATCACAAATATTTCGTGGGACACAAGTGTAAAGAACAAAATCTTTTTATGGCCATCTCTGAGGATATCTCGGAAGAGGATGTAGAAACTCCCCTTGTGTCTGAGTCACCTCAATCCACTGACATAAACCCTCTCTCAGACCCTCCTGAAGTAGAATTGATCATTTCCCTCAATGCTCTCACTGGATTCTCCACTCCCCAAACCCTCAAGCTAATCGGTTACATCAAGCATCAGAAGGTTATCATTCTAGTTGATAGTGGCAGCACCCATAATTTTATTCATTATTTCATTGCCCACGAAACTCATTGCTACATCCATGCCGTCAATAATTTTCAAATCATGATTGCCAATGGTGGTTCCATGAAATGTGGAGGGCATTGTGAAAATGTGTGTCTCCAAATTGGTGACTACCACCTGAAATCTCATATGTTTGTTATCGACATGGGAGGTTGTGACATTGTGTTGGGTGCAGACTGGCTAAGGAATTTGGGTCCCATTCTCATGGATTTTAAAGACTTAACCATGCAATTCAACCAGGAGGGCCACCAATATAAGTTCCAAGGCATCACTGTTGGTTCATCTGAGATCATTAGTTCCCATCGCATGGAAAATTTGCTCAAAAAAGGTCATTCTGGTGTTATCGCCCAACTCCATGCCATACAAGCAAAATAGACACCCTCGGTCCCACAAGACCTCAAAGCCATCCTTTCTAAACATCAATTTGTATTTTCCACTCCCCAAGGACTCCCTCCTTCCCGTGTTGTTCATGATCATTCCATTCCCCTTGTACCTGGAAACCTTCCTCCCAATATTCGTCTATATCGTCACCCCTTTTCCCCAAAAAATGAAATTGAGAAAATGGTCGAGGAACTCCTTAATGTAGGCGTTATCCGCCCTAGTACGAGCCCCTACTCTTCTCCTGTGGTCATGGTCCTAAATAAATAAGTTTCCTGGTGAATGTTTCCTGACTTCCATGCCCTCAACAAACTTACCATCAAAGACAAATTCCCCATTCCTTTCATTGATGACCTCCTGGATGAATTGAGTGGCGTCAAATTCTTCACTAAACTTGATCTTCGTTCAGGCTACCTCCAAATACAAATGAAAGAGGAAGACATCCCCAAGACTTCATTTATAACTCATGAAGGCCACTATGAGTTTTTGGTTATGCCCTTTGGCCTATGTAATGCCCCCTCCACCTTCCAAAGCCTCATGAATCATGTCTTCCATCCTTTTCTCCGCCATTTTGTCTTAGTTTTCTTTGATGATATACTCATCTATAGAAAAACCTGGATAGACCATCTTGCTCATGTGTATCGAGTTCTCCATCTACTCTCTCAGTGCCAACTTTTCCTGAAACAATCTAAATGTGTTTTTGGCACCTGAAAAGTAGAATACTTGGGTCATCTAGTTGGAAAGGATGACGTCAGGGTGGATCCTAAAAAGATTGAATCCCTGCAATATTGGCATCAGCCAAATATTCTTAAGAGCTTGCGTGGATTTCTAGGCTTAACAGGGTATTATCGCAAGTTTGTTAAGAATTATGGGAAGATTGCAACACCTCTCACTGCTCTTCTAAAAAAGAACTCTTTCACTTGGACTCCAGCCACTGCTCAAGATTTTCAAACCTTGAAGATGGCCATGTGCACCACTCCATTCCTCGCCCTTCCCAATTTCACAAAGAACTTTGTGTTGGAATGTGATGCCTCAGGGAAAGGAATTGGTCTTGTTCTTATGCAAGAGGGTCGAACTTTGGCCTTTACCAGCAAGCAACTATCTAAAAGAAATCTGGGCAACTCCATCTATGAAAAGGAAATGTTGACTATTATGCATGTCGTTGATCTGTGGCGCCCCTATCTAGAGGGGAACCGTTTCCAAATTAACACGGACTATCAAAGCCTCAAGTATTTTCTGGAATAACGCATTTCCTCCCCCCCAAAAAAAAATGGGTGACTAAGATCTTTGGATATGATTATGACATCATTTACAAGAAAGGAAAAGACAATGTGGTTGCAGATGCACTTTCCCGAAAATATGAAGATGAGGGATCCATTTTTGCTCTTTCATTCATTGTACCAGATTGGCTCCAAGCCATTCACCAGGAATGCCTAAAAGATCCCAAAAGTTCACATCTAATCCAACAATTGAAGTCTAATGCTCCAGCTTCCCCAGGGTACTCTTGGCTCCATTATTAACTTCGATACAAAGGTTGTTTTTATTTAAGTAAACAATGAAAGCTTAAATCGAAGGTACTTTCTGAGATTCATGCTACACCCACAGCAGGGCACTCCAGGTTCACCAAAAGCTATGACAGGGTCAAACGTTCCTTTTTCTGGGAAGGTAAGTAACATGACATTTGGAATTTTGTCGTTGAATGTGATGTGTGTCAATGCAACAAGGGAGAAACAATCAACTCTCTGGGAACACTACAACTGCTCCCGATTCCACCTGCTATTTAGAAGGATATCTCTATGGATTTTATTATTGGCTTACCAAAATCAGGAAATAAATCAGTCATCATGGTGGTTGTTGAACACCTTTCTAAGTATGATCATTTATGCGCCCTTCAACACCCATTTACAACATCCACGGTGGCTCAAATTTTCATGGATCAGATCTTCAATCTTCATGGCATGCCGCACTCTATTGTTTCTGATCGCGACCCAACTTTCACAAGCAATTTTTGGTAAGAACTATTCAGGATACAAGGCACCGAATTGCATCTTAGCACAACTTATCATCCATAGACTGATGGCCAAATGGAAGTTGTCAACAAGTGATTGGAAACATATTTGAGTTGTTTTGCCTCGAAAAAGAAAAATTAGTGGGCTCAATGGTTAACCCTAGATGAATGGTGGTACAACACTTCATACCATACAACTACATGCATGACTCCTTTTGAAGTGGTATATGGACAGAAGCCACCTTCAGTTCTCTCATACTTACCGGGTGCCTTGAAGGTCCAGGAGGTTGACGAAACACTTAAATCTCGAGAGGCTATTCTCTGTACCCTCAAAGAGAATTTGGTCATGACACATAATCGCATGAAGAAAGAAGAAGATCAAGGTCATTCTAAACGTCAATTTGCAGAAGGGGATCAAGTGTTTCTTCGACTGCAACCTTACAAGCAAACTTCGCTCAAGGTCAATCATTGTCAGAAGCTAGCACCCAAATTTTATGGTCCTTATACCGTTCTCAAGCGTGTGGGACAAGTAGCCTATCAGTTAGCTTTTCCTAGCCATTCGAAGCTTCGACTGCAACCTTACAAGAAAACTTCCCTCAAGGTCGAGCATTGTCAGAAGCTAGCACCCAAATTTTATGGTCCTTATACTGTTCTCAAGCATGTGGGACAAGTAGCCTATCAGTTAGATTTTCCTAGCCATTCGAAGCTACATCCTATTTTTCATGTTTCATGCTTAAAGAAGGTGATTGGAGCTAAGTTCCAAATTCAAACCAACCTTCCCGAGTTTGCTGAAGAAGGATCCCTTTGGCTACATCCAGAAGACGTTTTGGACCAGCATGAGTGTCGCCTATGTTAGAGAACCATCAAGGAAATGCTAGTCCAGTGGAAATATACAACTCAAACAGATGCCACTTGGGAACCAGCTACCATTCTGCAGCAATTTCGTCATCTCAAGCCTTGAGGACAAGGTTGTTTTTAAGGGGGCGGACATGTTAGGGGCCTAACCCGCACATAGATAGAACAATATTTTCGAATTTAATAAATCTCAATATTAATAAGGCCTTTCAATAAAATAGAATAATACAGATGTAAGAAGACCTAATAGAAGCTTTCGCTTCTAGAAGGATATTCCTCTAGATGATTTTTTTGATAGAAATATTTAGTATAAATAGGAGTCGAGGGTATGAGAACCCTATCTTGGATATTATTCTAATAGAGATCTTCTCAACTAAAGGTTTCCCCCTCGAAGTGGCCCGTGAACATTTATTTGAGATTCAAAGTGTTATTTCTGTTGTTATTCTTATATCATTTCAGTGCTATTGTGGTGAATTTTCTGGTTATATTGTTGTTATTCTTCCATTTCTAGCATTTTATTTATGTTCTGCATATATTTTATATCTGGTATATTACAGCCTTGAACCTCTGAATTTTTGGTATAAAAGAACCTAAAGATGATGGCACATTAGCAACAATCAAGGAGTAATTAAAAAATAAATAACAAATTGAAACAATTGGCCTTATAGAAGCCCTAATACCCATAAATATGACATACTTAGTAAAACTATGAGCTTAAAAGTATATGAAATATTTATAAATGAACACCTCATTCCCAAAGATCAATCTAAATAAAGGAGATGATCTAGTGAAACCCAACTTCTAATATGCTTATGTTGAGAACATACAGTGAAACCCAACTTCTATTAATGAATAGGAGAGAAAAACATTCCATGTTGGCTACAACATATAGTGAAACCCAACTTCTATTAATGAATAGGAGAGAAAAACATTCCATGTTGGCTACACTTCATTCAAGACAAGATTTACATCACACTCCATTGCATGCTTAAAGGGCCTCCTTCACCTCAAATATATATGAGAGAGTGAGGGGAGAAAAATTATCATGATGCACGTGGGATAAATTAGTCTATGTTTATAAAATGACATAGGCATGTAAAACACTATACTACTCTAGCCCAAGCACAGTTAATTCTGGAGTTCTAAATATATTTGGTGCATTATTTATATGTTGTAAGCATGTACATGAGACCAATAGGAAATCATTACATGATGTTTGTAATTAGGAAATGAAGATGTCATTGCATTCTATTCCCCATCAAAAGGGTGAAAATCATGGTTTATCAAAACCATAGGCTTGAAATTTTGATTCAGTGGAAAAGGTTGATGGCCACCGAGATTTACTTGGATCATTCCTCCCCCCTTCGAAATAAATGGTTACCATTGTGTCAATTCCCCTTGGTAGATGGAGAAACTTATGCTGAATTTGAACCTTGGTGAGTTTCTTACCTTGTTGAAGTAGATGTCATGCTTGTACTTTACCTATAGAAGGATTTCATGAACCCGTTGGAGGTGTTGGATTTGTTCAACAGATCTGGCTACATGTTCTTCCTTGGTCTGAGTGTGGGAGGATTTTGTCGAAGAAGATGCAACAAGGAGAGTTATAATAATGGGGGCTAATGGTTGGAACCCCCAACACACCTGGAAAGGGTAGTGGAAAATAGAGTTGTGTTGAACATATGGAAGACTCGCATTCTCTTTGTGATCCTATACAATCTTTTTGACCTACTTATTTTTGATAGAAATGTCTTGGGTTGAGGCCCTAGTGGTTAGAGTGACCTTTTGTTGACCATATGACTGGATCGTGAAGAGGGAAATTTTTTTTGTTTGAAATATTACTTTGTGGCATTGTTTTTTGGATATCAATGAAGTGGTGGTAGTTGGAGCTACCTATGGTACCCTATAGAGATAACCTCCCACAGTAACAATGAAACTGCAGGGATGAGACTCATAGATAGCTTGATGTTTTCATATATATGGTTTTCCTAAAAGAACATCAAAGACTTCAAGTGGGGAAACATCACACACTACCTCATCCTTGAAGGGCTTGATGCCATAGGACATGTGACACTATTGTATAACTCATATGTCTCATTCTCCACTCAACCATCAGATGATGTATGGTTGGGGGTGTGTCATGATTGGTAGGTTCAATCTGTTGACAACCTTGATTGATATCAGGTTCTTCTGACTCTCTCTATCAACACTGAAATGCAGTGGGGTCCCCTTTACCCACATATTTGAGTGGAAGAGGCACTCCCCCTCCTTAAGTTTCTCTAGTTATTCTAGTTGTATTGTTGTGGATGTGATGGTAGTAGTGGGTTCTACATCGATGATTTGTTTCCCTTTATTGTGCCTTGAATCAGAGTCCAATTTAAGTTCATATTCCATTTCTTTGAGCTCAAACACCAATGAAGTTTTAGAGTGACAGTCATCAATGTTGTGTCAGGGGCTATTGTGGAACTCACACCAATTTCTAGTGTCTTACTTAGACTTATCGTTACCCTTCTTTTGTTGTGTCTTGGACTGGCTCTCTTAAGGTTAGCCTTCCTTTCTTTGTCCTTCATTCTTGTGAATTAGGGTTTCCTTTTCCATGATTTTCTTCTGGTGTATTCTCAAACCTGAACTCCTTCTTACTTTGTTCCTTGAATTTGTGCTCAATTTTGTTTATATATCGATAAGAAGCTCCAAGTGAGGAGATGTCCAAGAAATCCTTCTTTGTTTGGATGTACCCATGCAGACCATTGCAATACTTCAAAAGCAAGTGTCTCTCTGAGTATTTGATGCCCATATTTGAGCCCAAGGTATGAAATATGTTTGTGTACTCTGACACTATCTAATCTCTTTTCTAACACAAAGTCGTCCATCTCATGTACTAGTTATCATAGTTTCTAACAGGGAAGAACTCCTTCTTTAGGGCATCTACAAAGGCCACCCAGTTGGGTTCTCTCCTAAATAGTGTATATTCATCCACAATGTACCTCTTCCAGTAACCTTCCCACCAATATCTGACATGGGGGGTGGATTTAAGGAGCACAAAGGTGATCTTTTCACTATCGTAAAATATTTGGACAGAGTAATAACCTTCTATCAGATTCAACCATTTTTATAGAGCACCCACATCAATGTGTCCTTCAAATGGGGATATCAAAATTGAATTGTACCTTGAAGGGTGTTGCACGTCCAAAATGGTTTCTTGTCAAAGATGCCTCAGCCTCCACCATCAGTAGTCTTCGAAGGATTTGAGCCAAGTTTTCCATCATCTCATTCCTTTGTCGCACAAGGGATTCCTTGAGAAACGTCTTGAAATGATCTCTTGCTTTGTCATCTCTCTATTTTTATTCCATGGAAGGTTGATTGGGCTAGAGAGAGCGGTTTTCGTCAAGTGAAACTAGCTCAAGATCGAACTCTTTATACAGTGAACTCATCGGGGACCTACTCTGAGAAACAATAAGGAGTTGACTTCTCTGATACCATTGATCTGGATTATGATAAGAATGAAATGAGAAAAACAAAATAGCGTAAAACACATAGATATAGTGAAACCCAACTTCTATTAAGGAATAAGAGAGAAAAACAATGCAGGACACAAACTGGAAGAATGGGGTATATTATGTTCGAAAAGAAAGATATGTTGGTTGCGACTGATCTGGATTATGATGAGAACAAAATGAGACAAAAAAAATAATATGATAGAGGACACAAAAATATAGTGAAACCCAACTTCTATTAATGAATAAGAGAGAAAACCAATGAACAATACAAACTAGTAGGATGGGGTAGATTATATTTGAAAAGAAAGAGGTGTTGGTTATGCTTCATTCGTAACAAGCTTTACATCACACTCCATTACTAGCTTAAAGGGCCTCCTTCACCTCAATTATATATGGGAGAGTGAGAGGATAACAATTCCCATGATGCATGTGAGATAAATTGGTCTAAGTTTATAAAATTCCATAGACATGTAAGACACTAGGACTTACTAGGCGGTCACCCATCCTAGTAGTACTCTATCCCAAGAATGCTTAATTTTGGAGTTCTAATGAGATCCATTGCATTAATGCCATGATGTAAGCATGTGCATAAGACCACTGGGAAATCATTACATGATGTTTGTAATTAACAAATGAAGATGGAATTACATTCCATTCCCCATCAAAAGGGTGGCTATTATGGTTTATCTAAACCATAGGCTTGAAATATTGATTCAGTAGAAAAGGTGGATGGCCATCGAGATCTACCTAGATAAAAGGAGGTTCAAAAGGTAAAGGAAGCCAAAAAGGAAGGAAAATGTTAAATAATTAGGAACCAAAAAACTATTAATGTGGATAGAGAGCAAAAGGACAATGGTAAATATAAATTTGGGACACTCTCGATCCTCTTTTAGAATTGTCATGTTTTTCCATGGAGGAAAGTACCTATACTAAGTTGGATCTCGAGTGACATTGACATTATTCTCTTTGTTGAAACTTGGGTGGATGAAGAGTGTAAGGGCCCTAACATCGAAGCATTTGTTTTGTGATCCACATGTGATGCAGTAGCATCACTCCACCTTAGCAATGCACCAACTATCTAGCACATCAAAGCGCATTCAAGGAGGGGAGAGGCGCCAACCCACTCAATTTGCCCTCAAATTTAAAATTTTAAATATAATTAAAGAAATTAAATGTTGTCAGGATGGAAGAGCCAAGTTGATGCCTTTGTACAAGAATGATTTAGAGTCGCTTTTAATGGCTAGTTGTAAGCCTGATCTAAATCTGATTCGGACTAGATTTTTTATTCATTGTAATCTACCTCAATAGATAGGAGTTTTAATTTAGATAGGATGTCACTAAGGTAGCTTGGAGGGAAATCTCGACGAGCCCCTCTTGTATAAATCATTGTATGATATGACCCGTAGAGGTTGTTGAAAGTTGACAGTAAATCCTTGTAAGCCGAGAGGACATAGTTTATACTCTATTGCAATCCAACCTGCACATATTGTAACCATGCATTCAGATTAATGAAATTAGTAGTTTTTCTTGCATATGGTTATGTATATGTGTTTATGTGTTTTATGAATGCATTTGAATGTTATCTATGTGTTATGTGTTCATATGTTGTAGATGTATGAATAGGTTCCATCTGCAAGGTAAGGATATAATTTATTTATCTGTGAGTTTTGTTAAATTGTTTCGGGTTCTCTAGGCTATGCAAGGAGTGCACGACATAGTATCTAACTTTATATCCAATGCAAGGAGTGCATATCTGAACTATTCTTTGAGTTCAAAGAATAAAATTCTAGGAGGGCACACCGAGATAGTTTACAGACTCAGG
Organism: Picea sitchensis; assembly: GCA_010110895.2. Classification (NCBI taxonomy): domain Eukaryota; kingdom Viridiplantae; phylum Streptophyta; class Pinopsida; order Pinales; family Pinaceae; genus Picea; species Picea sitchensis. The sequence continues at coordinate 184,581 of SNQJ01S0040554.1, read as the reverse complement.
GAGGAGCATCAAGGTTGTTGAACGTCTTGGAGGAGAGATTATGAAGAGGAGTTGCAAGTAGCCATAGTTACTGAGAACTCTATGAGATCTACTAGGAGGGCATCGAGCAGGTGTAAGGTGTGCACATGAGAAATATGTTTTGAGTTTGAAGAGAAGATAGGTGTCAGAGGAAGACACCCCTAGATTTACTGAATAATTTGGAGGAGAGACTGTGTAGAGAGAGAGAGAGAGAGAGAGTGAAGAAGTCAGAGTTACTGAGAACTCCATAGAGATATTCTAGGTGGGCATTAAGCAGGTGTTGGATTATGTTTCAATTCCGAAGAGATGCATGTCTAGGAGAAAACACCACAGATTTACAGAAAACTTTGTAGGCTCAGGAAGGAGTGCTTTGATCAGGTGCAAAGAGTGCACAGAACCAACACCTTCTGAAGTGTTGGGGGAATTTAAGGAGAATCAAAGTTGTTGAATACTCTCTAGGGAAGATCTACAAGGATTTCATTGAGTAGGTTCAAGGATTGCGCGAGATAACCCCATTTTGAGTTTTGGGAGAAAGGTTTCCAGGAGGGCGCACCATAAGGTTAAGACTCGGAGGAGAGTCAAGTGCAAATTTTCATAGAGAGAGCAAGGAGTGCACGAGCGAATTCTCAGAATTCAGGACTCAAGGAGTGAATTTGTGCAAGGGATGCACAAGGAAAACATCCTGCTGAAGTGTTGGTAGAGGCTCTGGAGGAAAATAGAGTAGAGTATGCCAAGAGGGCACTAGAAATGCTTTGAAGGAAGCAGAAGGGTCAAGAACCTTAGGAGACTGATTAAGTTCAAAATGTCAATAGAGATAGTGCAAGTGTGCACAAATATTATTCAAGGTGAGAAGAGGCCAAGGACCCTTACAGGTTCAATTTTTTGTAGACAACGCAAAGAGTGTATGCAGGTGAACTTATTCCAAGTTCAAGCTTAGGAGGAAGACCCGTGCGAGGCGTGCACTGGGACAACATGTATATCAATGTTGAAGAGGTATGAGAATTTCACACAAGAACACACAAGGAGCATGCTAGATGTAAAGTATTCCAACTTAAAAAAATATCATGAGGGAGAGCACAAGTTGCGACCCAACAGTCAGGCTTGCAAGAGAAATACCAAAGGCCACATCTTTTGACACATACAAATTTTTCCAATTTTGGGAGAAAGCCAAAGCTCGGGAGGAGGATAAATAACTGTCGTCAGATCAACTGCAAGGAGGACATATGAACCATTGAAATCCATGTATAGACACCCAAAGGAGCACGCAAAGGAGAAATATAGATCCCATCCATCAGATCTGAGCGCGTGGATTGACAGTCGACAGATACAGGGAATGTGCACGGAACTTAACTCCTTTTTAAAGTGCATAGGAGAAAAATATAGTCGAAGTCCCAAAGTTTTGAAGCCAGTCAGAACCGTCCATTGTCCAAAGGGAAAGGTGGCGGCATATCTGAGACTCTGGAGTGGAAGTACTTCTAGAGTTCTCGGGTAAGAAGAGTGTGAAAAATCCAAAGCTCCAAAGCCCGGAGCTCATCCTAGTTCTTGGTGATGGAAGGGACACGTGTAAACAGATCTAAAACTTTGGAGAAAAGTAACTGCAGGAGTTTGTAGTTGAGAAGTGTGAAAAACTCCCGAAGTTATGAGGAGTGGAGTAGATCCTGGCCATTGATCATCAAGAGCCACATGGCATCAGATCGTGGAGTCCAGAAAGAAGCACTTTGAAAGAAAAAAGGGTGAGGAAGGTGGAAGAACTCCCGAATTCACACAAAGTCAGAGGAGATCCGAGTCATTTGTTGCAAGGGATGCATGCCAGAAGATTGTGGAGTCTGGAGCAACAACACTACATAATACTCAGTGTATGGAGTTTGTCGAGCTCCCAAACTCCCAAAAACAGAAGTTGATCCTGACCGTTGAAAAGAGGAGAGCATGTGTCAGTAGATCTAGAGGTCCAGAGGTATAGAACTATGGAAGGAGTGAGTGCAGAAGGTAGAGAACTCTTGAAGGGTCAGGAGATGAAGCAAATATGGGTCATTGATCCTGCAGGGAAAGGTGTTACCATATCCTGCATTCCAGAGTGAAAGTACTCCATAATAATTAAAGAGTGGAGGTGCGAGGAATCCTGAAGTCCGAAGTCATGAAGTCATCGCAACCATCCATGAAGGAGGATGCATGGTGTAACATTGTGTGGTCAGGAGACTTAGTGCTCCAAAGGTCTTAAGGAGAAGTGTTTCAAAATTTCTCGAAGAATCGGAACCCGAACAATTTGAGGGCCATTGATCTGAGGAAGAAGTGTGGACCTTTAATATGCGAGGAGATGCATGGATAATGGAGGTTCACTCTGTTGGAAACCCACTTTGGAGAATTTGTGGAGTGTGTGTGTGTATTCGGCTGAAGCCTGAATTTATGAAGGAGGAGACTAAGCCATAGATATTGCTAAGGAACAAGTACCTTTGATCTCGTTTCCATGGTTTAGGAGGATTGTTCCTCTAGGAGAATTGGTCATAGCATGAGGCAAGAATGTTTAGAGACCAGAGCTCCCAATTAGCGTGCTTTTTTAAGTCCATGGTCCCAGCCCATGGTCATATGTAGTTTCCTCCATAATCAGAGGGCTAGAGCCGCATATCTAATTTATGTAGGAAAAGGAGATAAAGGAGATACTTTGATACCATCAAGTGGTATCAAAGAGGAATTTTGCTTGCAGATAGTAGGAAAAGGAAAATGGAGATAGTCTAGTATCATCAAGTGTAGCTAGCGCATGTTATTTGAAATTCGTTGATTCAGAGATCGGGGAAAAGGGAGGTAGTTGCATCCAAAACTGCCAAAGCATGACCTCACAAGGAGACTCGCCTGAGGTCATAGCTCGTGGTCATATTGGAGAAGAGTCTAGAATGGGATATATCACTTTCATTTTGGCATTTCAAGAGATGCAGAAACCCATTGTGCGGGTAGTTTGAACCTGCAGGTAACATCTAAGGGACCTGTGTGAATTTGTTTCAGGGTTTATTGGAGGTGCAAGAAGTTGATTCAACTTAGTGTTGTGAATATAATTGACCGAGAGGTCGAGTAGCCCTAAGGAGAGGAGGGGATTCTTCATCAAGTTGTATCAGAGCTTGATTCCTCCTGTAGACAGTAGGTGAAGGAGGAGGTAAAGGGGAAGAAGCCAAAGATTCTCTCAGTTGCAGAGTAGACAAAAAACAACCAGATGGGATGAAGTTGAAGGAGAAAATGGCTATTGAAGGCGATAAGAACTGTCGAAGAGAATACTGCCAACAAAAATGGACAATGAGCTGTAAGAAATTAGAGAAGAAATGGAAAGGCGAATGCTGCAATTGTAGCAGGAATCTGAGGTATGCTGGAGGTATGAGTGGATCATGAAGCAGAAATTCAGGTGGTCTTTTCATAAGTTGTTGTCTCGAAGGAAAAAACATGAGTTGAGGAGGTGGTTGATGGAAGTTGAAACCCTCAGTGACACAGGGAAAGAGGTTCACATATGTGAGCCAGAAGTTGGAAGATCCTCAGTGATGAGGAGGAGAAGATATTAAAGGATCGCATGAACTGCTAGGAGGGTAGTGAGGAAAATTTAGATTTCCAGGTGGGAAGTGAGGAAAATTTAGATTTCCAAGAGGGAAATGAGATGATATCAGTTGATCTCATAGACTACCAGGAGTGTAGGAGTGAAATCCCAGATTTTCAGGTGGGAAAGGGAGGAGACATGAACTCATCTAAGAGTTTAGATCAGCAAGGTGTGTTGATGGAGGAGGATCAGAGATATGTTTTGATCATTGGAGGAATTCAGATATTCCTTCCAAGAATCCAAGTAGAGGCTATCATAGGTGTTGTTGATGTGACATGAAGACAACCAGGTATGATTGTCTTAAAGGAGGAGAAGGTGCAGACATTAGAATCTTCCCAAGCAGTAGAAGAAGGAGAACAACATTCAACATAATGGATTAGAGATCTCATGTAGGAAGATGAGCAGGAGGTGACTGCGGGACTGGAGTCTGCAACTAAAGAGGAAGAAAACATCATAGATCTTGTTGATCTGTGTGAATAACTGGAGGTCCTGGAGAAAAGGTTGATAGTGCAAAGCATGCACATCCAAGAGGCCAAGTTGGAAACATATGAAGGAGCATACCAGTCTGGGGAGCAACTAGAGGAAGTTGGGAGTGTATTAGCAAAGGAGATGGCAGAGGATAATATGTCAGGAGAGATAACTGAGCAACAGATCAGTGAGAATATTGTAGAGATGGAATCTGAAGCAGAGTGGCAAGTAAGTTCCATAGGAGATAAAATCATCATGGGGGATCAAGTTGAACTTCCCTTCACTCAGCATGAGGAGATGCAGCAGAGCAATCTGCAAAGGGAAAGACAACTAGCAGAGCATCTGGAAGAGATGATAAAGGAGATAAGAAGGATGATTTTGAGGTCAGCAAGAGATACTTCCATCTAGGAGAAGTTGAGAAGAAGAAGGAATCATGCCACAACAATAGGGAATAAGGAATAGAAAAAACAAAACAGAGGAGCATGAGGACAACTCCAAAGAAGAGTTTGGGATACATGGGGATTTCAATAGTAGAGAAGAGGATCTCATGAGAAGGAGCTCATGATTTTCCCAACAGTGAAGTATGATGCAGGAGAATCACTCCACCTCAACAACACGCCAACTATCTAGCACATCAAAACACATTCAAGGAGGGGAGAGGCACCAACCCTCGCATTTTTACCTCAAATTTTAATTTTTAAATCTAATTAAAGAAATTAAATATTGTCAGGATGGAAGAGTCGATTTGATTCCTTTGTACATGCATGAGTTAGATTCACCTTTAATGGCTAGTTGTAAGGATGATCTAGATCCGATTCGGACTAGATTTTTCATTCATTGTAATCTTCCTCAGTAGATAGGTGTTTTAATTGTGATAGGATGTCACTAAGGTAGCTTGGAGGGAAATCTCATCGAGCCCCTCTTGTATAAATAATTATATGATATTCCCAATAGAGGCTTCTAAAATTTGATGAAAAATCATTGTAAGTCGAGAGAAGAGAGCTGAGACTCTATTGCAGTCCAACCTGCACAGATTGTAACCTTGTATTCTGATTAATGAAAAGAGAAGTTTTTCCTGCATATGGTTTTGTATATGTGTTTATGTGTTTTATGAATTTATTTGAATGTTATCTTTGTTTTATGTGTGAGTATGTTGTAGATGTATGAATAGGTTCCATCTGCAGGGTAAGGATAGAATTTCTCTATTTGTGAGTTTTGTTAAATTGTTTCGGGTTCTTTAGGTTGTGCAAGGAGTGCATGAAGGAGTATTGAACTCTGTAGCCAACGAAAGGAGTGTGTATCTAAAATTTTCTTTGAGTTCAGAGAAGAGTTTGCAAGGAGGGCACACCAGGATAGTTTACAGACTCAGGGACGAGCCTTAAGGTTTTCGAACACCTTGGAGGAGAGATTGTGCAGAGGAGGCACAAGTAGACATAGTTACTAAGAACTCTATGAGCTCTACCAGGAGTGAATCGAGAAGGTGAAAGGCGTGCACAATATAAATCTATTTTGAGTTCGAAGAGAAGATAAGTGTTAGAGGAAGACACCCCCAGACTTATTGAATACTTTGGATGAGAGACTGTGCAGAGAGAGAGAGAGCATAGAAGTTAGAGTTACTGAGAACTTTGTAGAGCTCTGTCAGGTGGGCATTGAGCAGGTGCAAGTGTGCACTAAAGGATTATTTTTTGAGTCCGAAGAGAAGGGAGTCCAGGATAAAACACCACAGAGGTATTGAACACTCTGTAGGTGCAACAAGGAGTGCTTTGAGAAGGTGCAAAGAGTGTACAGAACCAACACCTTATGAAGTGCTAGGGGAAGTCGAGGAGAACTAGAGTTGTTGAATACTCTGTAGGGAAACTCTACAATGAGTGCATTGAGAATGTGCAAGGAGTGCACGAGATAACCCCATTTCGAATTTTGGGGGAAAATTTTCCAAGAGAGCACACCATAAGGTTAAGACTTAGAGGAGAGTCAAGTGCAAGTTTTCACAGAGAGCATAAGGAGTGCACGAGCGAATTATCAGAATTTTGGAATCAAGGTGTGAATTTGTGCAAGGAATGCATAAGGCCAACATCTTGTTGAAGTGTTGGTAGAGGATTTTGGAGGAAAAGAGCGCAGAGTGTGCCAAGAGGGAACCAAAAATCCTTTGAAGGAAGAAGAAGGGCCAAGATGCTTAGGAGATAGAGTAAGTTCAAAATATCAAAAGAGATAGTGCAAGTGTACATAGAGACTCTGCAATGTGAGAAGAGGCCAAGGACCCTTATAGGTTCAAGTTTTTGTAGAAAGCACAAAGAGTGTGCATAGGTGAACTTATTCCAAGTTCAAGCTTAGGAGGAAGACCCATGCAAGGCGTGCACTGGGCCAACACGCATATCAATGTTGAAGAGGTATGAGAATTTGAGACATGAATGCACAAGGAGTGTGTTAGAGGTAATTTAATCAAACTTTACAAAATCTCAAGAAGGAGAGAAAAAGTTGATACCCAACAGTCAGGCTTGCAGGAGAAATATCAAAGGCCGCAGCCTTTGACACTTACAAATTCTTCCAATTTCGGGAGAAAGTCAAAGCTCGGGAGGAGGAGAAACAACTTCCATCATATCAGCTGCAAGGAGGATATATGGACCATTGAATTCCATGTTTAGACACCCAAAGGAGCACGTAGAGGAGAAAGATAGATCCCATCTGTCGGATCTGAGCGCGTGGATTGAGAGTCATGAGATCCAGGTTAGGTGCACATAACTTAACTCTTTTTTAAAGTGCATAGGAGAGTAGGATAGCCGAAGTCCCAAAGTTCTGAATCCATTCAGAACCGTCCATCGTCCATAGGGACAGGTGGCGATAGATCTAAGACTCTCGAGTGGAAGTACTCCATGAGTTCTCAGATAAGAAGAGTGTGAAACTGTCGAAGTTCTGAAGCCTGAAGCTCATCCTAGTCCTTGGTGTAAGAAGGGACACATGTCAACAAATATGAAACTATGGAGAAAAGTCACTGTAGGATTTTTTAGTTGAGGAGTGTGAAAAAATCCCTAAGTTCCAAGGAGTGGAGTATTTCCTGACTGTCGATCGTCAGGAGGCATGTGGCATCAGATTATGGAGTCCATAAGGAAGCACTTTAGAAGAAAAAGGGGTGCAGAAGGTGTAATAACTCCTGAAGTCATAGGGATTCGGAGGATATCTGATCCGTATGTTGCAAGGGATGTGTGTCAATGGATTATAGAGTCCAGAGAAACAACACTCCAAAATACTTAGCGAATGGATATTGCATAACTCCCGAACTCCCGAAACGTGGAGTTGATCCTAACCATCAGAAAGAGGAGAGCACATGTCAACAGATCTAGAGGTCCCGATGTATATCACTTTGGAAGGAGTGAGAGAAGAAGGTAGAGAAATTTCTAAGGGCCGGGAGCTGAAGCATATATGGGTCGTTGATCCTGCGAGGACAGGTGTCACCAGATCCTGTATTCCGGAATGAAAGTACTTTGGAAGAATTCAAGGGTGGAGGTGTGAGGACTCCCGAAGGCTAGAGTCACGAATTCATCCCAACCATTCATAAAGGAGGACGCGTGGCATAAGATCATGTGGTCTGGAGACTTATCACTTTGGAGGTATTGCAGCGAAGTGTTTTGGAATTTCCTGAAGCGTCGAAGCCCGAAACAGTTGAGGTTCGTTGATTTGAGGAAGAAGCATGGACTATCGATCTTCCAGGGGACGCATAGAAAGAAGAAGGGTCACTCCATTGGAAAGCCACTTTGGATAATTTTTGGAGAGTGCGTGCAGATTCGGATGAAGCCCAAATTTCCAAAGGAGGAGACTAAGCCATACATCTCGGTGAGGAATGAGGATCGTTGATCATATTTCTGTCATTTTAGAGGATTGTGTCTCTGGGAGAATTGGTCGTAACGTGAGGCAAGAACGCCCGGAGCTCCAAAGTAGGACACTTTGTTAGGCGCCTGGTCTCAACTTGTTGGCATATGCATTTTTCGCCAGAATCAGAGGGATAGAACCTGAATTTAATTTTAAAGGCAAAGGGGGTTTAGAGAATAATTCCCACGGGTATTTTTTTGGACTTTCTAGAAGGTAAAGGACATGTGTATGGGATTTTTAGGAATCAACATAGGCCCGAAGAGCTAATTCGGCTCAAGTATTTGACCGATCATAGATCTGGAGGTTGCACAACCCCCGAGGAGAGAAGGGGGTTGAATCAACATGGAACAACAACTCTTTCCATAGAGGGATTGGAGGCATAACATGTTACATAAAAGAAAACATATATCCTCACATTCGGCTTCATAAGAAAGATCCTCTCAATCAGTACATCTGGATGGATATATCTCATATTAACACTAATAATATTTGTATAGAAATATGTTATTTCACACCCATTAACTCTACTTTTTATACAAAAAACAATCTAGATAAGAATTGTCCCTATAAAAGATTAGAGTAAGATATCTAAAATATGAAGAATGAAGGTAGTATCATCCTCTTGAGATATTTTAATTCTAGAACTAAAACCAATAAAGCTATTATTTTAATAAATGACTCCAACCCTAATCCTCTTTGGCTAGATGAGGACCTTGTTTTAGACAATAGTTATAAAAGAAAACTTGAAGAATTGATTTAGAATTTTTTTGGCATTGAGCTAATCAAGCTTGAGAGTTCTCAAGATTTAATAATTTTCAATGGTCTAGAGAAGTGGCCAAATTCTAACAGGATGACTTCTATCCATGGGATGGGTAGCAATGTTGTTGATTATGTAATATCAAATATCTCCATATGCAACCAAATAATAAACTTTGATATTTTAGATGACCATGAACCTGACTTTGATTTTAGACCTTCAACCCTAAATCTTAACTTTGTCATGCGCAAAATATTTTTATAGGAGCACTTTGAAAACCAAAGGCACTTAATTTTTGCAAACAAAAAGTCGATATTTTATTAAAATACTTACGCAATGCTTTAAAACTCATATCGTATTGGGACAATATTAAAGATCACTATCAAAATTTTACAAAAACCCTCTCCAATTCAATTAAAAATTTATTTTTTTAGGTTCTACGTACAAAACAATCAAGACAACTAACCCTTGGACTCAATCAATTCTATTTCTAGAATTTTGTTACATTAAATTCATCAATTTGGTGTCCATAGACTTGTGATATGCCGAAAAAATATATGCAGGAGAAGGAAACTAAATCTAAACTAAGTAAGTTGAATCAAAAATCTTTGTTTGACCAGACACTTCCAAGAATCAGATTCAATGATACAAGTTCTATGTTACAATGATAAGTTGGCTACTTCATGGCTTGACTAATTATTGTAGCTTGATAAAGATGAAAATAAACATTGCAGAAATGGAATGCTACAGATTTCACTAAGGATAATGGGATTATGTTTCAATCCTTAACCACATTCCTTTTATTGATATCAATATCATCAATTGGTTTTGTGATCACTTATAAAACTTATCCTTCAATTCCTAACTTTGTAGGAAAACCCACACTTGCAGAAATGAAAGAATATAAACAAATGAACAAGAAATGGAAGGAGCTAATACCGAAATATCATCACACAGCATAAATAAAATTGATTGGGCATCATATACCAAAGAGGGGGGGTCCTTCCTCTCTTGGAACATACTTCCAAAATGGACTACAATAGAGAACTCTTGATGTGCAACAACAAGCTCTTGATTCTAGCATCAAAATGATTACAATGATCCTTCTCTTCCTCTTCTTCAACTCTCTAATTCTTTAACTACTGAATTGTGCACTCATTAACTCCCTAATATGAATGATATCCTCTCATATTTATACATATAGGGAGAGGAGTTACAACTAGATGAGATCATATCCTAAACAAGTGTAACTCATCACCAACAAATTCTAGATCCTAAACATGTGGATCTCCTCCACCAAATATTGGATTTGATATAAAATGGTTTGAATAAGATAATAAAAACATATACCATGAGATCCATGTGCCCAAATTCATGGGTATGGATTTTTGCTTGGTCATACCACTTAGCTACAAAATTGTAGGCTAGTTAGACGAGTTTTGGAAATATTAACCATATGCCCCTTGGTTTTCAGTTTTTGCATATTTTCTTCGTGAGTCACTTGAATGACCCTATTCTGCACAAAACCATTATTTTATATTTTCCATATTCCTATTCATATGTTTAGAAATGATGTGGAAAGTTTGACTATTAGAAATTCCAATCAACTCCATAATTTCCAATACCTACAGAATTGCACAAGTTAGGAAATATAAATATATTCTCTAAGTAATCATAAAAGCATGGGAAATCAACCACTTCAATGTATGTATGCCATGTGAAGCTCGTATAAGGTAGAAATAGTTCAATGAGGAAATATGAGTGATAAGTGGAATGATGATGAAGGTGTAAAGTGAATGAAAAATGACTAAATGTGTTAAGAACCAAATATTAATATAGCATAGAAAAATGTCAGAATAAGTACTCAATGCCTTGAAAAAGAGAGAAATTCAGATAATAAGACTCTTTAAGGGGGAAACCTCCTTATACACCACATTAATGTCCAAATACAATATGATTCCAAATGAAAATGTTTCCTTGGTATATATAGGAGACTAGGAGGTACAATTACAACTAATGGACCCAAGCCAACATAAATAAAGTAACATTACTAATGTAATATGCCCCAATTAAGGCGTAATGTGCCACTATTTAAGGCTTAACATGCTCCTCCCCTTGAGGCAAGTGTTGTCTTCAACACTTGAGTAACTCTGGATGCTTCTCTTATAAAAGACTCGTGTTCCCAAGTGGAATCTTCAGTCGGTAGTTTCCTCCATTTATTGAGATACTTTGAAATGGATCTATTCCTCAGCTAGCGAATTCTTGTGTCAGTGATGGCTTCAGGCTCCAATATGATTTTTCCTTCCTCTTCAAGTTCCAAAAATATAGTTTGAACTAGGATCTTGTCACCTATAACCTTCTTTAGGCATGAAACATGGAAAGTTACATGTACTCGTGAAGATGCAAGCAACTCCAATTTGTATGCCATAGTACCAATATTTTGAAACACCTTATAACGGCCATATTACTTTGGTGATAATTTATTATCTTTCTTGTCTTGATTGAGGGACATATGTTTATATAGTTTTAGTATTAAAAACACCCAATCCCCTACTTCAAAACTTCTTTCACTACGATGTTGATCTTCTTGTTGTTTCACACAATTCTTTTCCATCGTCAGGTTGTCCTTTAATATTTAGAGAACTTGTTGTTGATGCTCAATGTGATCTTCCACTTATTGAAAATTAGATTTTTATTTTAGAGAAGAAGTGATGGAAGGAGGGTGGTATCCATAGAGTGCCATAAATGGTGTCATTTTTGTTGCAGTATGAAAGAAAGTGTTATACCACCATTTTGCCAAGGGTAACCATTTGAAACATTGTGTTTGTTTATTAGAGACAAAGAAACGAAGGTACCCTTCCAGAAAATTGTTCACTATCTCGGTTTGTCCATCATATTGAGGATGATAGGATGAGATATGAGCCAATTGAGTACCCAAACAAGAAAATAATTATGTCCAAAAATGTCTAGTGAAGATGGGATCTCTATCACTTACAATAATATTTGGGCTTCCATGTAGCTTTTGAATTGTTTCCATGAATGCGGTGGTGACTGTACTTTCTTTGAAGGGATGAGAGAGTGCACAAAAGTGTGCACACTTGGTCAGTCTATCAACAATCACCATGCTGACACTCTTTCCTTCAGACTTCGGTAATCCTGTGAGGAAATCCATGGAAACATCCTCCCAATAATGACTTGGGATGGCTAATGGTTTGAAAAGACCCGGGGTCTTAATTGTTTCCACCTTATTTTGTTGGAAAACCAAACATTCTATCATAAACCTTTGAACATCAGTTTTAAGACCATCCCAAAAAAATTCCTTCTTGACCCTATGGTAGGTTTTCAAAAATCCTGAGTGCCCTCCTACCGGAGAGGTGTGCAATTCCGATAGTACAATTTGTTTGAGTTGGGAGTTCTTACATAAATATAAGCGATCTTTGTACCATAGTGAATCATTTTTCCATGTAAATGTATCCGATGCACTGGAATCCTGTTGTAACCTTTGAATGATATTCCACACATTTTCATCATTCTTCCATTCATCCCTTGCTTCTATTATCCAATCGGGTTGGATGATCGAGATAGCATAGGTAAAGGCCTCAACATCTTCATCCTTTCTTGAGAGTGCATCTGCCAAAACATTCAGGTTCCCTTTTTTATAGACGATTTCAAAATCGTAACCCAATATCTTGGTCACCCATTTTTGTTTTTCTTCTGAAGATAGTCTTTGTTCCAAGAATTATTTAAGACTATCATGATCTGTTTTGACGTTGAATTTCCTACCTATTAAGTAAGGGTGCCATTTCTTCAATGAATGTAGTATTGAAATCATTTCCTTATCACAAATGGGTTTGTGTAATTCCCTTCCCTTGAGTGGAAAAATTTCAAAAGCCAGGGACCTTCCTTATAGCATTAATACAACACCAATTCCATTTCCCGAGACATCACATTCCACAATAAAGGTTTTTGTGAAGTCTGGAGTGGTCAAGACATGATCTATGCACATCATCTCTTTAAGTTTTTAAAAACCTTTAGTTGCCTCTGGAGTCCATGAAAATGAATCCTTCTTAGTTAGTATCGTTAAAGGTGTTTTTGTTCTTCCATAATTCCAACCAAACTTGCGGTAGTAACCTGTCAAAGCAAAAAATCCTCTAAGATTCTTCAATGTTTTTGGAATCGGCCAGTCCATCATGGCCTTAATCTTGTTAGGGTCTACCTTGACACCTTCATGAGATACAATATGACCAAAATACTCTACCTCCTTAACCCCAAAGAAACATTTGGATGGTTTGGCATATAGTTGTTGCTCCTTTAGTAGTTGTAGCACCTTGTCAACATGTTGCACATGATCCTCCCAAGACTTGCTATATATTAGTATATCATAAAAAAATACTAACAAAAATGTTCGAAGGAAGGGATTGAAAATGCAATTCACCAACCCTTGGAATGTGGAAGGTGCATTTGTAAGGCCAAAAGGCATGGCCAAAAATTCATAATGGCCTTCATGAGTTCATAATGTTGTTTTGGGGATATCTTCTTCTTTCATTCTAATATGATGACACCATGAGCAAAGATCAAACTTTGTGAAATAGATTTCTCCATGTAGCTCATCTAACAATTCATCAATGACAAGAATCATAAGCTTACCATTAATAGTATTCTTGTTGACCTCTCTATAATCTAGACACATACGCCATGAGCCATATTTCTTTAGTACCATTACCATCGGTGTAGAGTAAGAACTTTGTCTAGGTCTAATAATGCCAACCTCTAACCTTTCATCAACCATATGCTAAATTTCACTCTTATGGGCATAAGAGCATCTGTACAGCCTGATGTTAGGAGGAAAACTCCTAGGAATTAGGTGAATAACATGATCATGATTTTAAGTGGGTGGAAGACCTTTGTAAATATCATCAAATACTTTGGAATTCTTATCAATGATCCCTTGGAGATCTAGGGGAATAGATGGCTTAGATGTTTGAACATCTAGTGAGCATAGTTGTGCAATTACACCTTGATGC
>SNQJ01S0040554.1:145661-168335 GCA_010110895.2 Picea sitchensis | reverse complement strand
TGCCATTAGATCTTATCACCTTACTGGGTTTCCCTGTGATACCTCTTAACTCAATTTCTTTTCCTTCCAATGAAAATTTCATGAAAAGTTCTTGAAAATTAAAAGCCATTGTTCCTAATGATTGTAACCATTGGATTCCTAGTTTGACATCAACACCACCCATGGGTATAGAAATCATTGGAATATTCATTACATATTCTCCCATAGTAAGATTGATCTTATTTCATTTTCCTTAGCAATTGATAGTTCCTCCATCTGCAATCATTACTTGAAACGCTAGTGCTAGATATACAAAGAAATTGAGAGCTTTGGCTAATTTATAGTGAATGAAATTATGAAGAATCAATTCGGACTATTGCCTTTTTATTTTTGATATATCCTTCGATCTTGAGGGTTTGAGGAGTGCTAATTCCATCCAATGCATTACACGATATCGTGGGATTAAACTCTTCAGAAGAAATCGCATCTACGTTTTCATCTTGAGATGGTTCTTGTTTTTGTTCTTCTTCTTCCTCCTCTTCACAATATATGTAGAAAAATTTATTCTCACCACAATTATGTCCCTTACTATACTTGTTGTCACAATTAAAGCATGAACCTTTTGATTTTCTTTCCTCCAATTGTTGAGGTGTCAACCTTGTAGGTTGAGGTGTTTTAGAAGAAGGAACATTATTCTCTCGATAGATGTTAGGAATGGTCCTTTTAGTAGCCATAGCCATATTTTTACTTTCAACATTTCTTGCCACCCTAAATGCATTCTCCAATGATTTGGGTTCCCAAAGGCAAACCTCATGTTGAATGTTATCCCTTAAAGTTCCTACGAATACATCAATCAAGTGCTCATCTGGAATATTTGTTACCTTTATATTCAATCTTTGGAAGTTCTCAATGTGTTATGTAACTGAACCCTTTTGCTTGAGATTTATCAATTGGCTAAAGAAGGTATTGCTCTTTGTATCCTCATAGTGTGCTATCATTTCTTCCGTGAAAATTGCCCGAGTGATGAGTGATTTGAGAGAACAAAACCCTCGATACCACACAAATTGATTGGGTTCTAAATATAAAGAAGCCATATGTACCTTTTGTGTATGTGGCACATTATGTAGATCAAAGAATTGTTTCATCTTAAGTATCCATGTGATGGGTCATTGCCATCAAACTTCCTCATATCGATCTTAGGAAAGTTGTTGGTCTTCAACCCAAAGTTAGAGTTTCTCCATTATTTATTCATCTTCCTTATGTCCTCATCATTAATTTGATGGGATACATTTTCAATTTCAAGTGTCCTCTCTATTAGGAAATTTGTCAATCCTTTCATGATATCCCTTTTTAAACCATCCATCTTAATATCCATTATTGCCTCCAACTTAGCTTCCATTGAATACATCATCCCTTGTAGTTCATATTTTCTTATTGTCTTCTTTTGTAAATCATTTATGTCCCTACGCATTTATTCACCTTCATCAAGAATCCAAGTAGGATTGTTTGGAGGCTTATTTGGTGTAGAAGTTCCCTTTTTTGGTGGCGTGTTGTCCAAGTATCACTTTAAACCTTGATTTTGAGGTGGTTCTGCTAGACAATATTTATTTTATTGTGTCTCCAAAATTTCGACCCTTCTGGGTATGAAAATTTTTTTTTTGTAGTTCTCTGATATTTCTTCTCTGCAATGCCACAAGTCTGATCAAAATTGGATGTGCCAAGTGGAATTTACGGTAACTTCCCCACAACTTGCTGATTTTTGGCCTTTCCGAGAGATCTCACTTGTATAGAGTGCCCCACACAAAATAATTGATATGAAATTATGAAAATTGTACTAGAAATACTACAGACTGTCCACTATCTAATGCAATTGGTCTCACTCAATTTGGATAGTTGAGGAAGAATTTTTTTTTTTTACCCGGAACACCTTCTTGAGATTAGTCAATAGGACTAGTCAGATACCCTATATTCCACAGGGTGTATATACAAATTTAAGATGACCCAAAAGATAAATTTTTTATCACAGATATCTTAATAACTTTTGAATATCCTCCGGATTTGAGAGTCTAAAACGTTACAGAAAAAATTTCATAGCGAAAATTCTACGATGACTAAATTCAGGACGATTCCAGAACCCTATCTTACACAGGTTGTATCTCTGAACGTATAAGGCCTCAGTAGATGAACTTTGAACCCAACATACTTTGATCCATCTACTAAATATACTCCAAGGTTTTCCTTCTAAAACGTCGTAGAAAAAAAATTATAGCAAAAATTCCAAGGTGTCTCAGATGTAGCAACGAAACCCCAAGACCTTGAGCTCTGATACCAAATGTTAAGAACCAAATATCAAGATAGCATAGAAAAACCTCAGAATAAGTACTCAACACCTTGAAAAAGATAGAATTTCATATAATAATTATCTTCGAGGAAGCAACCTCCTTATACACCACATAAATTTCCCAATACAAGATGATTCCAAATGAAAATGTCTCCTTGGTATATATAGAAGACTAGGAGGTACAATTAAAACTAATGGACCCAAGCCAACATAAATATAATAACATTACTAATGTAAAATGACCCAATTAAGGGGTAAGGTGCCACTATTTAGGGCTTAACAAAGAAAAAGACTATGAAGCAAGCAGATGTCTTGTGCAGCTTGGCACTGATAAGACCCTTAAAAGCATTAAAGAATGAAAGCGATGGATACACAGGGGTAATGACAGGTCGTAAAGACACTGTATCAATATTAAATGGCAAAATCCATCGGAAATCCTGATAGGTTGGCAGTACGAGGAAAAAATCATAAAACAGATTTGGTAATAAATCTACATTTACTTAACCATTCATCAACCACGTTGGTGGATTGGAAAAGGGAGTTAAGGCCTGAAGATACATGCACAGTTGGAAAGGAGGCACAAAAATAGTGAAGGGTCGCTAAGCGTAAATCATTGTTACTAAGAGCTGCATGCAAGCGAGAGAAAACTAGAGCAAACCAGAGTGAACTGGATTGATTCAAAGCCGAACTACAGCTACCACAGAACAGCCACAGAGAAAGTAAGGGAATTTTTTGCATAAGACAATGGCCCCACCAAAAGTTGGAGCACCATCAGAAGTGGAGCAAAAGCATTCAAAACGACCAGCAAATACACTAGAGGTTGAGGAGATACATGAAGCTTTGGCTTCGGCTTCACAAGCGATCTTCCACAGCAATTACATCCCACCTAGGATGGATAATGTGACACCAATCAACATACCAGCAAATGGGAAATACATTTTGGTAACATCACCATTCCCACATGGTGTAATAATTGAAGAAGATATGCTCAAAAAAAAATTCGGCCTCAAGTTCGCAGATCATGGTATTAACGACGAGCAAAAATTCTTGGAGCTGGACAGGGATAAATACTTGTCCACTAAGAGCGTACCAAGCATGGGAGTGATAGTGTTGGAGACACAGGTGTGGGAAACCGGATTAGATAAGTCAGGCATAATAAACCTAATGGAGATCCCATACTTCGGACGGAGTCTGGAAATTAATGCTTGTGTGAAGGAATTGCTCAGTTGCTCCATGGGGGGACACTATGGCTTGACCTCCCAATTTTGATTGAGACTGCATTGATTCCATGGATTACAGGGCTCCCAAAAGTCGGTGATGATCCAACCACTTTTTTCAACAAGGGAGGAGTGAGAGCCCTCTCAGAAGCAATGAAGGACAAGTTCCAGACGTTCAATGGAAAAAGGGGACTGAATGTTAAAAATATCAGTGATGACAATGTTTGGTTTGCAATGTAGGTATTGACTTGCAAGTTGTTGTGCAAATGTAGGAAGGATGAAATATTAGCTGCAGTCATTGTAGCTGCAGAAAAATGCATCAAAGGGGTTCAAATGAACTGGGCCACCGTTTTGGTGAACCAATTTTTGCAAGATTGATTGAGACCTAGGAAAAGGGCACATAATTTCACTATGCATGGTTATTTATTTTGATTACATTCGTCGAATGGCAAGAACTAGGATACTATCATCACATAGGGATATCTAGAAAAGGTAATGTGGTCGCAAGGTATGACAACTTATGGCATATGACGATTAAGAGAAGACAACAGGACAATAAAGTCACATTTTTTGTATACTTGGAAAATATCAGGTATTTAGTCGAACACACACCGTGCATATCATCCAAGATGGTGTCAACATATAAGGATGTCGTGTGTTTCAAAGCAGGCATGCACCACATGTATGTGTAAGCAAAGAAGGACCTGGTGCGCCAATGGTTTCCAACCAATTATAGGTTGACATCAAAAGACATATGTTTACTTGTGAATGACTCGGAAGATAGGTGGAAAACCCCAGTAGAGAAAATGGGGCACACAAAAGACAAAGAAGAGAAGGATAAGAGTGATGGAGAACCATATGAGGATGAAGAACAAGGGAACGACTAGAATAATGGAGTAGGAGACGTGCCTAGTCCATCAATAGCAAAATCTCATCAGACATTTCCAACAGCAGGTGCAAAATGGAAGGATAAGGGGAAAGAACCGAAAGGTGAAGCACGTAAGAAGACCAAAGTGCATAGAGAAATCCCAGTACATACTTTGACCAACAATGATATGGACCACATAGGCTACCAAGTACGGGATGTTGTAGAAGAAATCATTGAGGAAACAACCAAGAAGTAAGAAGAACAGTAGTAGAGAGTGCAAGATCAGTTGGCAGCACTCCAGCAACTCTTGGAAACAGTTAGCATAACAAAAGAGCACAGGACCGAGGGAGGACCATCCATAATTCCAGGGAAGGAAGCAGAGAGTGTGCATCAGGTTTCGACCCAGTTAGAAGTTGACCATAGAACACTCCACATTGAGACGGACGCACTTGAATTTCAAACGTTTAAATTAAAAGAACAGGTGAACGCGCTAGGACACCTAAATATAGTAGTATCAAGGATGTCGATACAAAGAATAAGAGACTTGCAGATAGGCATGTTGGAAGAAATTAAGAGTCGAGGAGATGAAGTTACAAGAATAATGAACGAAAAGGCTCAGCTGCAGAAACAGTATGACGTTGTGCTCCAGCAGAAGAAGGAAGTTGAATGTCAAGTGGAGGAAGTAATGAAGGACAAAACCGAGATCGAGGAAAGTGTAAAGAAATCCCTCAAGGAAAAGGACAAAGCTGAAATTATAGGAAGAAAACCCAAACGGCAGTCCAAAAATTATACAAGGCAATTTAGGAAGTCCCCATAGTAGTAGAAGCTACTATGGAAGAACAAGTATTGAAGATCGGTGAAGTCATCCAAGGCTTATGATTGTATATAGAAGACCTACAATTGCATAGTGTGTCAAGCATGCCACTAGAAGTATGAGAAGGCACGGAGAGAACGGAGATGACAACAGTAGCCAACATCAAGAAGGTGAAAGAAGAGTGTGCCAAACTCTGTGACGAGACCGTGTAGATATGGACAGACTTAGTTGAAGATCCCAAGATGAAGGTTGTGGAGGTCATGTTAAAAGAAGCACAAGAAAAGGCACAACAAGCTTCAAAAAAAATAACTGCACTTCCACCAATGGAATGTATGACAACCATTTTGGATCAGAGGTGGTCATACTTGGAAGTGGAGAAGATGAAGGATCAGTAGAAGATCCTTCAACAACGTTTGGGACCATTGTAGGAAGAAGAAGTAAGGGTAATAGGTCAATTAGCCACTACACAGGGCAATGTAAAACAAGTCGCTTAGGAAGAAGAAGAGAAACTAACAGTCTTGACTACACAGGGGGTCGAATGTAAGCTTTAAACCTATGAAGTAAATAAATGCATACAAATTCTTAAGCAAAACAGAAATTAATCAATGGCTCATACACATAGTACACGGAGATTTACGTTGGAAACCCTTAACCTGGAGAAAACCATCCTTCCTTGATGTCACACCTTTCAACTCTTCATTGTATTAATTTCACCATACAATATATACAATGTTTTAGGTATTTCGTAGCTACCAAAACCCTAATCCCTTAATCCAGGATTAATTTAGAAAACCGCAAAAAATAGCAAAATCCACTAAAATAGCAAAAATCGCCCAAAAAATAAATTTTGGGGCGCTGCCCCGAACGTTGCGCGTAACCATGGGGGCCAAACCTGGCCCCCCTAGGACCCCCCCCACAGGAAAGCACCCGGCGCACATGACACAGGAGGAGAAGGAATTTGGGACCGTCAGACGCAATTGTCAAATCTGACGCGCCCACACACACACATGCAAAGAATATAACACATATCCAACAGCGAAGAGATCCCAGAAACAGAGGCAGTGATACTCAAAGAAGTGGAGATAGCAAAGGTATCCTCCCAAAATTTCCTTGACGCATGGAGGAGTAGGTAACAGGCCTGAGTGGCTCGGGATGAGCCATAGGTGAGTTTTGGGGACCTGTTGGACATGCAGTTTTGGATACAATTTTGATAAAAACCCGAAGGGTAGAAAAAGTTCATAGAAGAATAAGGAATACTAAGGGTGTGCGCAGATGAGGCTCATCTAGGAGAACAGTGTGCAGACAGAGGAATAAAGTAGAGAATAAATTTGGGGAAGAAAGCAGACAAAAAGGAAGGATGAAAGGTTGATGTTATAAAGAAGGAAGGACGTGCAAAAGCCGAAAGAAAATAATCATGCAGACAGAAAAGCAGGAGAAAGCATCTAGAATAGCCATTCAACTGGAGTAGTCATACATTGTAATAAGGGTTTTGGTATGAACAGAATATAATTTTAAGCCTTAGATTGTATGTATAAATATTTAATGGGTTGGGAGAATAGGGGTTCAAGAGTATTGAGTTCTCGGCTAAGTATTGTATGGTTTTGTCCTTAGATCTGTTGAAGATAGGAATCTATGTCTAAATGTACGAGATGATGTGAAGAGAGAGAGAGAGAGAGAGGCTTTCACTGCAAAGCAGTTGGGCTAGGAGAAGAGAAAGATAACCATGTTGAATGTTTTGTAAGCGCAATTCACAAGCTTGAAGCATTTACCAAACACATAATAAAGAAGCCAGTTGTTGTGGAAGTAGCCCGGAGTTGGTTGAACCACTTTAATTGTTGTGTTACATGTATTTTGTGTGTTTTATTATGGAATCTGTGTGAATGCATATTAGAATAGATTTACCTTATGTGTATTCATGGCGCATTGGTTTGGACTGTTATAGTAATGAGTTTATGCAGTAATTTGGAATATAATGGTAATATGAACATGAGATCCGCTAAGTAAAAGAACAAGAGCACTTGCATAATAATGTGCATAGAACAAATAATTAGGAATGAATGGAATAATAGCCTCACATTCCTTCACCACTGCAGAAACCTAGTTCTTGCAGTCCCAATAGACACCTTGGGTGAGACTTCATTTGTGCATGTAGGTGATGCCGAAAGGGCTGGTGTTTGAAGGGTTTTGTTGGTTGAACGATAACACAAACCTAGGGTCTTACAAACCACGTGCAGCACCAACATTGTTGTTGTTGTGGAAGACGGTCTTGGAGTGTGTGCTAAAAAAATTATTTTCATGTATTCACATGGAAAAAAAAAATTGTTTCTTGATGACAACAAGGGTTAGATATCGGTTAACTTACCCGAAAAATGAAATTTTCCCCTTTGTTTCTGATTTACCAAGATGGCACGGAGCGCATGAAAAAGAGTATACTTACATAAGAAAACCCTTTCCGCTTTGTTTCTGATTTTTTGATATTGCACAGAGCATAGGGAAAAGATCATATCCAAATCAAAAAGAGTAGCAAACTGGAAATAAAAAACACAAAATCAAAATATCATCTCTGCAAAAATTTAAAAGGGTGTATTCAAGCTTTATACCTCTAGATATGACTGAAATGGTCGTATCTTAGGAAAATGGAAACCTTTTTGAGTGAAACAAAAAACGTTTCTAGCTTAAAGAAGCACTCCAGACATAATGGAATGGTCCTCTCGACCCATAAATATACGGAAATAGTAGAAACTAGAGATGTAGCAACACAACTTCAAGATCTCGATTGACAATGGTTCTTCAAATGTGCTTTAATACCATGTTCGAAAACATAGGTATTCCAACATAGGACGAACACCTTCAGTAACCACTCACACAACCAGATCAATTATCAACACACTGATGTTTTTACATAGTAAAACCCCTGTGGGGAAACATCCACAACCATAGCCAACATGTCCACATGAGGCAATTTATCAATGCAAAAGAAAAACATTACAAGAGAGTTTCTCACAATCGACCATCGGAAAATGACACTCAATGCTCTTTAAATAGAGATCATGGGTGCTAGGCTATGGATGAATTTAACCATTAAGATCGAGGAGAATATGAGTCATCAGATCACTCTATGTCGGGAACATATTTTGACAGTCGGATTACAAATGCATTCTAACACATACTAAAGAAACACACTTAACCTAACGACGCATTAGACCAAGTTGATCTTAACTAAATCCTAAGTGTCTAAATATCCTAACACATTGTTTCTTTGTATTAATTTCTATTATCGAATATATGATTGTCCCACTATTTAGCTTGGCTAATGTATAGACATTAATTGTATGGAGTGTTGAGAAACAAGGTGTGAGTTGAAATTGATCCCAAAAAAAAGTACCATAGGTCATTGCGAATAACAATTGATTGCATTTATGTTTGATTCCTTGTCTTAGTTCATTGGTGCAATAATCCATCCATTTGTTGTGCACCTTATTTATAAATCTATGTCTTTTAAACAATCAAAGTGTACTAGATGAGATGACGGGTGGATACATAAACATTTAGAAACTTAACGATAGGGTGTGGAAAGGCAATCCTATTTTGAGATTCATCTAATGGGTCCTTGGGATACTTTTTTATATCTCGGTGGATTATTGTTCAACACAAAGTGCATTTTTAGATTTATTTGTTTGTATGACCTTCAAATTGAAGTAAGATCTTATAGTTGGTATTATAATTTCTTCTCGAGTTTGCCAGTGATGGGTGGATTAAAGAAGTTGTGTATATGGATCATTTACATTTTTTAATTGTCAGTATTTGTGTATGATCATCTTTTTATGGAAAGAGGATTGTGTTATAACAAATTGGTTTTCACACTTTATCAGATATCATGTTTTGTTTGAAAATCCATAAAAAAAAATTGACAATATGTGAATGTGAAAATTGAACAAATATTAAATCTTCTTTTTTTTAAGTATTAAATTTTACAAAATTGTTATTCTATTAATGTGTTTTTACACTATGGAACTAATGGTTAAGAACATGTGTTTCCTCTTAATAGGTCACAAGTTCAAATACAGAGGCGGGTGTTGGCGAAAATTTGGAGATCAGGGTTCTCGGAGGTTACCAACAAAAGTACCGTTGTAGTCTACTAGTGTTGGCATATTCAACCTTTCGCAAGGGAAGGAGGTCTCACATGAAGCACAGACGAGATTTATGTGTGATAAAGTGATTTAATGAGGACATACCATCAGATCTAGCGCAATACAATATTGAACCATACTTAAATTTGGAGAGATCATATCATCGGAAGTCTTAAACCATTAAATGCATAGGATAGTCCAAGTTTCATGGAATAAAGATAAACACATACATCACAGAAGCTTGTGAAATAATATTGCAACTATCAATTACACAAAACAAGATAGATTATGCATTAAATAGATCAAGCATGCATACACGTAATAACAAATTTTTGAGCACTTTTTGGTGCTCAAAGAATCCTTCATGTATTATCAGATCACAGCCCTGCATACAGAGATCACTTCTCCCATAACATGACTTATACAACAAAGTAGGTAATTAAGTACCCAATTTGGATTCTTAGACTTCTGCTCAAGCACAGTTCCTTCCCCAAAATCCCTTACAATGGCTTATCACAACAGACAGTAATGGTGAAAGCTTCAGGACAGAACATAAGAGCGACTCAACAAAACTCATTAGCATACCAACATCGATATAACAATCATTTGAAAACAATAACCTATCGGAAGCTTAACGGCATCCTGATAACAACTTAACAACAACAACAACATTTTCCCATTACATGTTCCCATGTTCAAGCCTTTCCCTCGGGTATTTCTTTGGCTTCTTGCATCTGCTAATGTCTCTTCTTGATTCTACTTCCTTTTTGCATGTGCTCACAGGTTATGTCTCTTTCTGTTGCTTTTCCAGATAGCGCATGACAGTTTTCCTTGCTGGTACATTGGAAGTTAGATTTCTGCCACTTAGATCTCTCACTGATGTATTGAACTATTCCGCAAAACTTTAATATTTTTGAAAAATTGGGAGGTCTTCAAAATGGAGGGCCCGACAAGGGGTAGGGTATGTATACCTCCATAGAATTTTCCAGTTAAATTGTTGGGTCGAGGGAGTCCCTTGTCCCACAAACAAGGGTGTCTCATACACCAATTTGGTGTCTGGCTTGGTCGTGACCTTAAAATTAGATAATTGTTATTATTATTAACAATTATTTAAAAATAATTTCCATGTATTGCATTAATAGAAAAGAAACAATTAAATCTTCATATTGAAAGTCTTTAGGTTTAAATATATCACAACATGTTCTAAAGTCAAAAATTGAAAATAGGATTCCAAACCAAACATTAAAGGCACATATACACTCCTAAAAGAATAAATGTTTGTGGATGGTTTGACTTTGACTTCAACATTGTGGATTTGAAAAGTTTAAATATAGATTGAGTTGTTTTATATTTTTTATTAATTATATTTATAAAAATATGAATTTTAAAAAAATGGGCGAAAGAAGTTTTAAAATCAAATAATTATCACAACAATGGGCGAAAGAAGTTTTTGAAATCTAACCACAAAATGGAATTTATAAAATATATGAATTTTTAAAAAATGGGCGAAAGAAGTTTTTGAAATCTAACCACAAAATGGAAATTATAAAATATATGTATTAATGGATTACAAAATTTATTTAAAAATAGTTGGTAATTTAAATATTTAATATGAATTGAATTGTGATTTTAATATTATATGTGTAATTTTTATTAATAATTTTTATTTACCCCTAATGGGGTGATAGGGAGGAGAAACAGAGATGGTACTTCCCCTTTGAGAAATTGGACAGAAAGGATAGATTGCGACATGGATACTCGCCACCTCGATTTCTAAGATCGTGAGGCATATGGGAATTAAACAAAGTATGTGCGGACCATCATACCAACACATGGAAGGTACTTGCAATCCTTCCTTACTACACTATGGCTCTCTGATGGAACTGAATAACATTAACTCATACTACTTCCTTACTACACTATGGCTCTCTGATGGCACTGAATAACATTAACTCATGCTACTTGGGTATGATGAGAACTCTTCCCATGACACAGCATCACAATTGCAAATGGTTCTCTCACTCTCCAGGAATCGTACTTTCAAGTTGGGGTGGTGTTTGGATGTAGGTCAATAGTTCAAATGAGGAGGGCATCGATCCACTTGAGTGTGAGACGTTGAGTATTATGGACCACTCACTGCTTGTGGGTTTATATCCTTCATCTATTTTCTCCTATGCTTATTATTCAATAAATATTAATGTCTCCCACTCATGGATACTCCATGGGTTACCGATGAGGGTGCAGAGACCCTTCCGACCCATTGTCCTCCAACAATATAATCTCATAACTCTCCAGTACAAGAGTGTTGCACGCTACACAAGAATCTGCCAATGAGTTTCGAGACCAAATTCCCCTACAAGTTCAAGGTTCACTCGCCATGGTGGAAGATGTAGTTTGGAAGGAGTGCACCACGGTTCACGATTGGGAGATAGATGTCAAAATTGGCAATTGGGTTCTTGACATGGGAAATTCTATGGAAAGAGAGACAAAGTATTTGAAAAATGTTGAACTACGTTGGCATATAGAAAAATTCCCGAGAAAAATTTTGTTGGAGTGAAGAGGAGAAGGGGGGAATTCTAAATTCGTTGGCAGAGGTACGACAATAACTTCAGGACATTCGTGTGCGCATGGAGGCTCATGACCGATGATCCAGATTATTTTGAGAACAACATGAAGGAATAAATATAAAAGAGATATAACAAGGAGATACACATAAATATTGAAAGGAACATAGTAGTACAATAAAACAGTAAAACACAAATTACATTATTGACTGTCTGGAATACAAAAGACTGTAAAGTGCAAAGCACACAAGCTAGCTAGAATGGTGGTAGCCTATCTCTGAAGAGCGATGTGTCAGCTACACTCATTCGCAAGAAGATGGTTACAATGAGGCTCCAAAGGCATTTTTAACATAAATCATAAATGAGGAAACCTTAAACATCCAAAGCCCTAACACCGAAAGATGAAACGCCAAAAATTTTATGGGCCCCGATGGGGGTAGTTGATATATCAACTTCCCGAGGGCGCAACGTTTTCATACAATCTCAGTTTGGGGGACTTGATACCCCATCAGAAAGTTCTAGCTGAGGATAATATAATTTCAACAGTCCAATACATCCCAATAGTGGTCTATTGGGTGCTGGAAAGTAAAAAAAAATGTCATTTAGGGCCTAAAAATGGCCTCGAAAGTTTTGGACCTGGAAAACTGTAGAAAAACTACCAAGATGGAAACTTTAATTTGAGCCAATGAAATAGGTGGGCAGCCACCAATGTCTACTTGGATAATTCCTCCCCCCTTAGGAAGAAATGGCATGCATTGTGTCAAGTTCATCCATCAGATGGGGAAACTTATGTTGAATCTGACTCTTGGTGAGCTACTTTACCTAATGAACAAACTGCCCTACCTTGACGACCTGATAGAGTTGGATGTTCTACTAGCACGTTCCCTTCGTCTTGGTGTCCATGATCTGATCAACTATCATGTGTTCAATGCAACCATGATTGAGTTATATAGGGGTTAAGTGCTTGGCCGCATCTGAAGTGTCCAAGAGAGGTGGAGAATATGGTCGTATCAGTTCCACATTAAATATCGGGTGCCTTAATTCAAAATCATTCTCACCCACAACCTTGGTGATGGTGTAATGCCCATATCAAAGTGGGTGTATCTTTCGATGAGGTCATGTGAGGTTCTCTTTCTGCAAATGCAACAATACCTTATCTCCCACCTGAAACTTGTGTGGTACCTGATTTTGATCATGGCGCTACTTGTACTTGGCATTGACTTTCTGAAAATACCATGAACTTGTTGTTGGATGTGTTGGATTCTCTAAAAAAATTGGGATACTCAATCAGCCTCGGTTTGAGCATGGGAGGACTCTTCCTGTGCAACTACAATGGGAAGATCTATGTCAATGGGGGCCAATGGTTGGAACCCCAAACACACATGAAAAGGGTTGTGGCCAATAGAGTTGTGGAGGGATATTTTGTAGCTATGTTGAACATAAGGAAGACTTTCATCCCATGTTTTTGGATGTTTGTAATTGTACATCCTCAGGATATGGACAATCATATTGTTGACTACCTATGTTTTTCCATCAGTTTGTAGGTGGATGACAATCAATTTGGTCAGCTTGGTGTCCATCATCGACCATAGGATGGACTAAAAAGTGCTTAGGAACCTATTGTCTCGATCTGAGATAATGGTTCTTGGGAGCCCTAAATGAACCCAAACATGTCCAAAGAATAGCTTGGTGGTGGCCTCGACTGTGATTCTCTTCTTGCAAGGTGCCAAAATTGCCATCTTAGAGAACCGATCAATGACCACAAAGACAAAGTCATTCCCATGCTTGGTTGAAGGTAGAGCGACATGTAATCCATGGAGATGGATTCCCAAGGCCTATCTAGAGTAGGCAGAGGGGTGTATAGCCCCTGTTTCTTGATGAAGAGCTTGGAAATGGCACAGGAAGTGCAAGATCCGATGTACTTGTGGACATATTGTTGAAGCTTCATCCAATAAAAATCATTTTTCACAACTGCCATTGTTTTGTCCTTGGTTGAGCCAACTGATTGTGTATGGTTGAGGATGTGGCGTCGTTGTAAAGTTAAACCTATTGATGACCTATGTTGAGATTATGTTCTTCTAGCTACTGTTGTCTACAATGAAATGGAGTGGGGTCCCATCCACCCACATCTGTGAGTGGAAGAAGCCTTCATGTTCTTCAGGCTCCTCTTGTTCCTCTGGCTGAACTTTTTTGGTAGTGATGGTGACACTAGGTTTTACATCAATGATATGTTTTCCCTTTTCCAATTCTGAATCAAAGTCTGAGCCAACATATAACCCTAAGGCTTTCGTCTTAGTGAACAATGACTGTTTGGAGTGACATTGATCATTATTGTGCCAAGGGATTTTGTGGAACTCGCACCACTTTCCAGTGTCCTTCTTCAACTTCCCATTACCCTTATTTGTTGGTGGTTTGGATTAGTTGTCCTAGGACTGGCCATCCTTTCTCTATCCTTTGCACCGGGAGTTAGGGCCACACTTTACATACTTCGACTATTGAAAATTTGCAGACCTGAACTCCTACTTGTTCTACTGCTTAAATTTCTAATTGATTTTGACAACATATAGATAAGCAGCTCCCAATCATGAGATGTACAGAAACCCCATTTTGGTTTGGATGTACCTATGTAGACCCCCATGGTATTGTAAAACTAAATTTCGCTTGAATTCTTTGATACCCAACTTGGCCCACAAGGTATGGAAGGTATTTGTGAACTCCGACACTATTTGGCCCCTCTCTTGAAGCATTGTGGTCCATCTCGTGTATTGGTTGTCATAGTTTCCAACATGGTAATATTGTTCCTTGAGGGAATCAACAAAATTTGCCCAAGTGGGTCCTATCCCAAAAATTGCATACTCATCCTCGGCGTGTTACTCACAGTAAGTATCCCACCAATATCTGACATGGGGAATGGCCTTAAGGAGCGCAAAGGTGATTATTTCACTATTGGAAAAAATTTGGATAGAGAAATAACCCTCTAGCAGACTTAACCATTTTTCCAAAGCATCGGCGACTATTTGGCCTTCAAATAAAGGAATATCAAATTTAACTTGTACCTTAAAGGGTGTCACACCTCCAAAGTGACTATTGGTTGAAGGTGCATCCATTGTTTTCAACAGTTGTCAAAGGTTCTGGGTGAAATTATCCATCATCTCGTTCCTCTGTCGTGCAAGGGATTCCTCGAGAAAAAGTTTGATAGGATCTCTTGATTCATTGTCCCTCTTTTCTTCCACCATGTGAGGCTTCTTGGGTGGGAGAGAATAGTTTTCCTCAAGAGAAACAAGCTCGAGACCCAACTCTCTCTACCCTGACGTCATCGGGGACATGCATTAAGAATGACAAGGAGCAGACTGCTCTGATACCATTGATCTAGATTATTTTGAGTATGACATGAAGGTAGAAATATAATAAGGAGATACACAGAGATATTCCAAGGAACAAAGTAATACAGATTCTATTAATGATTTTCTAGAATACAAAAGACTGTAAAATTCAAAGAACACAAGCTAGCTAGAATGGTGGCACATTATCTCTGAAGAGAGATTTGTCAGCTACGTTCATTCAAAAGAATATTATTACAATGAGGCTCCAAATTCCTTTTTAATATAAAGTATAAATGAGAAAATCCTAAACATCCAAAACCCTAACCCCAGAAGATGAAACACTAAAAGGTTTGTGGGCCCCAATGGGGGTAGTTGATACTTTTGTATATAATCTTTGTTTGGGGCACTCAGTACCCCGTTGGAAAGGTGTAGCCAAGGAGTACATATTTCAAACTGCCCAATATATCCCAATATGAAACTATTGGTTACTTCCAAGTCAAAAAAACGTCATTTAGGGCCTTGAAATGGCCCCGAAAGTTTGGGACCCGAAAAACTGTAGAAAAACTGCCAAGATGGAAACTGTAATTTGAACCAGTGGAATAGGTGGGTCGCCACCAATGTCCAACTAGATCAACCACCAAGAGGAGGCTCATTAGAAAAAATCTCCAAATATTTAGCATCAAGAACTCCACGAGAGGGTAGGTGGTCTCTCTCCTCGGTGGTTTTCAAAATGAAAGACATTTTGAACTCCTTAGAAAATATTTGCTCTTCTAAGTGGGATCACTATACAAGGCTAGACAGACTGTCATTTTTTTCTTACATAACTATGATATTTTGACTTTATTAAAGAATTTATCTCAAACTATATGGACAAGAGACTTGTTCCACTGTTGTTGGTCTGGTTTCCCAGGCGATAGACCAATGGCCCAGTGGACTATGTGTATATTTCCCCACTCTAATAAATAGTATATCTAGTTTGGTTTGCTGGAAAAAAAAATTAATCTTAATTGATTTATATAAAGTCAATAAATTAAATATTATATTAATACGATACAAATTCATTCTAAATTTGAGAAATAGATATTTATATTTATATTTCTTTCAAATAAAAATGATATTTTGATTGATTTATAATAGAAAATTTTAGTTATTTTATATACATATTTAAATATATTATAATCATTTAATTGAAAATACATATTATATTTTGAATGTAGTTTTTTCGAGGGGTTCTTCTATGGTTCTTCAGGGGGGGTGGTTTTTTGCAGCCTTTCAGGGTATTTTTTCTTTACCTTGGTCAATTTTTCCTCATTTCCTGTATATCTTGTCCCCGATTCCTATTACCCCTCCAGTCTACTAACTAGGGTGCATATTTTGGGATAATTGTTGGAATATTTTGATGGTTAATTTTTTTTTTGCATGCCATTGAATGCTACAGCCATAAGGCTAAAATTTTCTACAGAAAACACATGTTATAACAACGTGCTTTATTCAGCTTCATAGTGCCATTTTTCAGTCATAATTGATTGCCTAATTCATTGATAATATTGTTGATTGATCTCATGCTTTAAATGATGATTTGAATGTCTTACTTGCTGATATAAACTGTCATCTACTGTTGCAAATTAGGGACAGCAAGATTAACTTGTTGATCCATACTAGCATATATCATTGCAAGTTAGATTTTCTTGTGTCTCGGGCAGGTACAATCATCCAGAGAAGTACTATACCTATGGGGTAGAAATTACTTGACTTGCAAGGCATCTCTCCCTACCTTTTATTTAACTTATAATTGACCTCTAAGGGCTTCACTTCCATTTTCCTCTACCTCCATCTCAATCCTCTTGGGGTCACCGGGATGGCCTCCCTAGAGTGACCTAGTCACCCTTGAAGTGTGGGACCTACATCGAGGTGACATTGGGTGTAGGAATCCCAAGTTGTATCACTTGACTTATGGTTGGGTCAAGATTTTCCCAACCTATAACTTTCACTATCACATTCTAGCGGCGTTGTCAGGGAATATTTTGAATCTTCTTTGTACCTTAACGACACTTTGGTAAACTATCCCAAAGCCTTTCCCTTAGTTTTCCTAACGACTCCACCCAAGGGACGTTCCCTTTCCACCTTATCGACAAAAAAATTCCTAAAACCTTTTCTGGTGACTCCACCATGCCACCAAAGAAATGTGCAATCAACAAACCCTCGAGGGGTTGTAAAGCACCACCCAAAGGACCTTTTCCCCCAAAGTCCCTCGTCCCTCATAATTGCTCCTCTACCTCTCCTAGCCCTCCATCCTCACCTTTTGTTTCCACACCTCCACCTTCACTTATACCCACCTCGCTAAGCATTACTTGAAGCCTGGAAAACAAAGAGGCACACAAACCTTTGGACATAACAAAGATCCTCGGATCCCCTTGTAAACTCCCAAAGGACTTCAAGGAATGGCTACCCATATTTTCAGGGGAGGACCTTGTTGAACCAAAAGATCAATTGTATATTTTCCTGCGTAGTTTCAAACCTTGTGACCAACATGAGGATATCCAGATGAAACTTTTCTCTTACACTTTTGTTGGGAAGGCCAAGGATTTTGACAACATTCCCTTGGGGACAATCTCAAATTGGAACTTCTTTCAGGAACTTTTCACCAAAATATTTGAGAAAAAGAGAGATTACCAATCTTTGTGTAATCATCTCCACAACTATAAAATAAAAACAAGGGAAGACACAAGGGATTTCAATGATTAGTTTAACACCCTCGTAAGATGTTTTCCCCAGGAGTTGAAGCCTCCTCAAGCTCCCATTCTCAAGCTATATATATCAACTATGAAGGATATGTATGGAAGACTGATTAGGGAACATCCTACTACTTTGTTTGAAGATCAAGAGAGAGCATGTGAAATAGAAGAAAACTTAGCCACCTCTCTCATACCAGAAGAAGAGAACCCCAAGAAGGATCTTCAGATTAATCAGATTGATGACTTTGCTTCACCAGAACTTCCCTCAGATGTTAGGATTTACCTACAATAGGAACAAGAGAAAGTAGTTGATAGGGCAGCATGTCTCATTATCAACCTTTTAAAAGAAGAGAGAGAGAGAGAGAGAGAGAGAGAGAGAGAGAGAAAACATTAGAAAAAACACCTCGCCCACCAAGCAAGATCCTGGAATTAGAAAAGAAGAAAACTACATAATTGGATGAAGTGAAATTCTCACAATAATTTCAGCAAATATTTTCATAATCTCTTGACAAAACAAGGTGTGAGTTCAACAAAGTTAAAGAGCAATTGTCCCTCCAAGATAGTACCAAAACTGAAAATACTATGGGTCATGACAAAGTAAACCATTGGGTTCTGGAAGAAGGAATATACAACATGTTTATTGTGGTGGATTCCCCTTTCATAGATGAAGTAAAGAAGGATCTTGGGGCCTGGATTTTGATGGTGCACACTCAAGTGTGGGCTCTGGTGTAGGAATAGTCTTAAGGTCACCAGATAATGAGACCACCTTTTTTTCATACAGACTTGAGTTTGACTGCACAAATAACATTGTTGAGTATGAAGCCCTTATACTAGGAATCAACTTGGTCATCGATATGAACATCAAGAACTTGCACGTAAAATGGGACTCCGACCTAATCATTTCACAAGTCAATAGGAAGTTTGCCACAAAAAATTGAAGGTTAAAGCAATATAGAGATGTTGTTTGGGAGGTCATAAAAGAGTTTGACAATTTTTCCATTGATGTCATCCCTAGGGAAGAAAATCACTTGGCAGATAGTCTTGTTGTTTCCACCTCAAACCTACAACTTTCCAAAGAAATCGGTTTCTACAAGGTGGAAGTCAACTTTAGGCCTTCATTACCTAACAACTTGGAACATTGGAAAGTTTTTGAAAACGATAGTCAACTTCTCCACTTTCTACAAAATGAGGGAGAATTCTCTAAAGCCTGAATAAACCTATTGGTTGAGAAGGAAAGCATCAAGATCATATATGTATCCAATGGGTCCCTACCTAAAGGAATTGTTCATTTAGAAAACTTATTTGACCAAAATGATATGTATAAAGGGAAACCTTCCAACAAAATCAGTGACAAGATTATTTAATGCAATATTGGAACCGAAGAATCCGCAAAGTTAATCAAATTTGGTAAAGGAACAACGACTAATGAGAGGGCAGCGATGACTGCACTTATAAGAGAGTTTAAGGATTCTTTCACTTGGTCTTATGAGGATATAAAGGCCTACTAGGAAGACATTATACAACATGCCATTCCCCTCATTGATGGCACGAAACCTTTCAGACAAAAGCTCGGACAGATGAACCCAAAGGTTGCCCCACAAGTACAAAAAGAATTATAGAAGATGGTTGAGGTAGGAATAATTGAACCAATTAGATATTCATCTTGGGTGTCCAATCCAATTATTTTAAGGAAAACGAATGGTGAAATCAGGATATGTGTAGACTTCATAAACTTAAATCAAGCTTCACTCGAGGACAATTATCCCTTACCAAACATGGAATATCTTTTGCAAAGGGTACCCGGTGCATAGATGATGTCCATGCTTGATGGTTACTTGGGGTACAATCATTTTTTTGTAAAGGAGGATGATCAACTCAAACCTGCTTTTACCACCCTTTGGGGAACCTATACGTATTTACGAATGCCATTCAGACTCACCAACGCAGGTGATACTTTTCAGTGAGCCATGGACTATGCCTTCAAAGCTCTAATCATAAATCTCATATATATATATCAAGATGATTTGACCGCCATTTCTAAAATGAGGGAACAACATATTCAGCACTTAAGAACTGCCTTCCAAAGATGTAGGGAATATGGCATTTCTCTCAACCCTAAGAAATCAATTTTTGGTGTTGACAAGGGTAAGTTACTTGGACACATCATTTCCAAAGATGGAATCACAATAGATCTTGCCAGGGTTGAAGCCATCAAGAAAATCCCTCTCCCTAAAGACAATAAATCCTTGCAATCCTTCTTCGACCAGATTAACTTTATTGGGAGATTCGTCCCAAACTTCGTCCAAATTGTTAAACCCCTTAACAAGTTACTAAAAAGGTTGCTCGTTTTGAGTGGGAAAGTGAAGGTAGGCTATCTTTCAAATGTATTAAAGAGGCGATAACTGTCGCACCAGTCTTAGTTAACCTAAACTTTTCCAGGGACTTCATCATTTTCTCTTTTGCTTCGAAAGATATTATTTCAAGCGTGTTGTTACAAAAGAATGATCAAGGGGATGAACAACCAATAGCCTTCATGATCAAGAATCTTAGGGACTCATAATTGAATTACACCATTGCGGAAAAACAATCTTACGCTTTCATCAAGTCTCTCAAACACTTTCGAACCTATGTGGGATACAACAAGATCAATGCCTTTGTCCCCTACCCCTCCATAAAGGATGTTTTATCACAAAAAGATTGCCTTGGATCAAGGGGAAAGTGGGTGTCACAAATACAGGAATATGATTTGGAAATCAATCCAACTAAGATAATTAAATGACAAGGGCTGGAAAAAATAATGACATAAGGGAATCAAGAGGCCATTGAGGTAGAACAGAAGGAGCAAGTCAACATCATCATAAATGAAATTGACAACAGTGAATGGTATTCATACATCATTATTACTTAAAAAACCTCACATACCCTGATCATTTGTTGGAACATAAAATAAGAGCCCTGAGACTCAAAGCCATGAAGTATTTCCCAATAGAAGATGTTCTCGGGTGGAGAAACCAAGATGGGGTAATCCTTACATGTGTTGATAAAGAAGAAGTTGATAAGTTAGTCATGAAACTCCATGCAGGACATTATGGAGGCCATTTTGCAGCACGCACCATGGCCCATAATATTTTAAGAGCAGGGTACTATTGGCCTACTATCTTCTCTGATACACATTGATATGTTAGAGCTTGTCAGTCATGTCAATTTTTTACCGGCAAGCAGCACCTCCCTGCCCTTCCCCTTAAACCAATCATTGTAGAAGCACCCTTTCAACAATGGGGACTAGATTTCATCGACGAATTCAAAGACAATTCTAGTAATGGAAACCGATGTATTTTTACCTCCATTGATTACTTCACCAGATGGGTGGAATCCATCCAAACAAAGAAAGAAACGGAAGAAGTCATGATGAAATTCCTTGATGAAAAGGTTATTACAAGATTTGGTATCCCTGGTAAGATAACCACCGACAACTCCAAAGCCTTTAGCTCAATGGCGCTCAATTAGTTTTGTTTCAAGTATGGGATTGTTTTATCACACTACTCGAATTATTATCCTCAAGGGAATGGATTGGCAGAATCCAACAACAAAAACATCATNGAAGCTATCCCAACCAAGAAAGCAATGGAAGAAGTCATGATGAAATTCCTTGAGGAAAAGATTACTACTAGATTTGGTGTCCCTGCTAAGATAACCACCGGCAATGCCAAATCCTTTAGCTCAGTGGCACTCAATGAGTCTTTCTTCAAGTATGGGATTGTCTTATCACACTCTTCGAATTATTATCATCAAGGGAATGGGTTGGAAGAATCCAGCAACAAAAACATCATGAACATTGTGAAAAATATTGTTGGGGAGAACAAGAAGAGTTGGGATAGCAAGATCAAGTATGCCTTGTGGGTTGACCGTACAACCACCAAGACTTCCACCAGAAGGACTCCTTTTGAGTTGGTGTATGTATTTGAGTCTCGCTTACCTATAAATCTCCAAATTCCAACGCTACAAATAGCGCAAAAATTCAGTTAAGATAAGGAAGCATTACAGGGGTGAATCAATCATCTTGTAGAATTGGATGAGACTCGAAGAATGGATTTCAATCAAATGGAAAGGAATCAAGAAAAAGTGAAAGGAACTTTTGATCAAAACGAAAGACAAAGAGACTTCAAGGAAGGGGATCAATTTCTACTGTGGGACAAAAGAAGAGAAAAACTACAAATGCATCAAAAGTTCAACAGTCTTTGGCTAGGCCCCTACAAAATAGAGGAAGTGTCTGAACCAGAATCTTTCTACTTATCCAGGACAAACGAGAGGAGGATGCCACTACCAGTAAATGGATATTTCCTTGAACATTATTTCAAGGGTGGCACGTGACTTCTTCAGGGCTTGTGCCCCAGGTAAGTAGGTAAGTCATCTTGTTTCCCTGCATTTGCATCTTGATTTTCTCATACCAGTTTAGATGCATTTCATTTTAATTTTTATCTACTTGCATATTGATTTCATGCTTAGTTTAGATTTTTTTTTTTTAAATGTAAAAATTTTCTTTTTTCTAGCTTAGTTGGCTTTGATTATGATCATATGAGAACAAGGATGAGTAGGCCATCCTGCACTTGATAGTTTGATGTTTCCTTGTAATCATAGGTCTACCAGAAGATGTTGCGGTTCTCATGCACTCTATGGTGAGCACATGTTCCCAAAGAGGATCC
>SNQJ01S0040554.1:111769-139447 GCA_010110895.2 Picea sitchensis | reverse complement strand
TATGTTTCCTGCTAGCTCATGACATCATGGCAAGGCTCAAACTGAAACATATCCAAGTAGCACTTTCTATGTCATCATGAGAGTTTTCCATGGATTAGCAATCCATCATCCCAAACTTCTGAGTAATTATTCTCATATACTATCTATGTCATAGAAATTTTCCCTCACGCTTTTGTTGTATATGAGATACTTTGCATCAAGTTGTTTGAATCCATACAAGATCTTCTTATATCTGCATGCATGGGTCTCTTTCTGGTATAATCTTCTTTCTCACTTGCTTTATTGGGAAGGGCAATCTTTTACATGTAAATTCCAATCCATGGATACTACAAAAGGTATATCTAGAACAACTTGTTGTCATAGTCTTCTCCCTCGTTTTGGAAGAACCTCTGAATCTTGTAATTCTTTCATTCATAACTCTTTTTCATATTTTCTATACATTGTTATTTATCATAACTCCCATTTCTTCTTCTTGATTGCTTCTTAGTGGGTTCAAACCAAACTGGTAGTCTTGTGATTCTCAGTATAATAACTGGTTGTTCTTGCTTTTCTTTCTTTCTTGGAATCTTCATGTTCTTCCTCATGTCTCTCTTTAGATCTTGGGCCCATGGGTTCTTCTATATGCCCTGAAGATTCTAACTTCTTCCTTTCATCATAGGATCATGGATGTAGATGGACAACCAAGGATACTTTAAGGCTTCTTTTCGAAGAAGACTTCTTCTAGAGTCAAACTGAACACGTGTTGTTTATCATGGCTGCTACTTTCAATTGGAACATGGACAGATACTTCATAATCCTCAATGGATAATATCATTTAGGATTACCTCCCTCCTAATCCTTGCTTCATGCATGAATGCATTCTCTTCTTTTGGAATTATATAATCAGCTCCCTCCATTTAAGAGAGTCCACGCTTTCATCTGTATCCTTATTGCCTTCTACAAAGTGTCACAAGTCTTTTTCTAATTTCCTCTTGATTGTTGACTTCTTTCTGTTTTGACTTCTTCTGGGTTTCTTCATGTTTGAATTATGATTTTGGCTTATCTTGCAATTGTTACTTATGTAATAGATTCCACGGGAATTGTTACCAAGGATTGTCAATGTACTTCATCTTTTCATGTGTATTGCTTGACTTGTAGTCATCGTGATAGCAATCCTTATCTTGTCATTCTTCCATATGTATTGTTTCACTTGAACATATTATCTTCTAAGAAATAGATATGCAATATATGTACAGAAACCATGTAAACATGGTATGCACAAGAACTATGAAGAATATTGTTACCTTGTCTTAGAAGAAGTTTGTTTTATCCTGCTTGGCCTTCTTTGATGGTTCCCTTTCTTCAGAAACTGATGCTTCATGTGTTTCCTTCATTTTCTTTAACTCGGGGCAATGATTCTTGTAGTGACCATATTTTCGACAGTTGAAGCATTGTATTTTTGACATATACTTCTCTTGATTTGGTTTCTTCCTGGAGTCAAACTTCTTCTTATTCCTAAATTTCTTGAACTTTGTTGTGTAGGATTTATCATCATCTTTCCTTTGGAATTTCTCTTTTGTGTTAATCCTTGATTCTTGTGCACAGCAAGTCCAAAGTTCTTCAAATGTGGGATACTCCTTTCTTGTGTTCATGCTTGCGGAAAATGCATCCCATGTCTTGGGAAGGCCATTGAGTACTATATTTTCCAGTTCCTTCTCTGAAATTATTTCTTCAATAGCTTGTAGTTGATCTCTTAACTGGGATATTCTCACAAGGTATGATGTTATGCTATCATCGTCATGCATTTTCATGTCATGGAGCTCATTCTTCAGACTCGTTACTTGTCCAATGTTTCTGACTGAGAAGAGGTTAGTTAGGGCATCGTACATCTTCTTAGATGAGTCAATATGAGAGATGTAGGGTATCAAGTGGTCTTTTACAGATTCCACTATGATACTCATGGAATTGATGTCACTATCCCCTTGAACTTCTCCATAATTTCAATGTTCTGAGGTTCCTTCTCTTTTCCTTCTTCAAACTGTGGTTCCACGATCTGTCCTTTCACGATATCCAACACTTTATTCTTGGCAAGGATGAGGTCAATCCTTGTCTTCCATGCTTTGAAGTTAGAAGCCCCTTCTAACTTGTTTTCTGACTTCATGGAGTAAGTCATGACTTATTTGACTTCATCAACCTTTGACTTTGACCAAAAACTCAAACTTGAGAGTACCAAGAGGTGCGCTACGATAGGGTGCACTAGGCTATCCAGAAATTAGGTTAATTTATTCACTTAAGGTGCCTTAAAAAGAGGGTTAGGATTTCGTTGTTGCAGCAAAAACTTGATTGCAATTGCAACTGTAATTGAGAAAAATCCTCCCAATCTATCTTCCAGCGGTTAGACTATCCGAAGATAGTGTGGACCCATAACCTGTTAGAAATAATAGGTGTGCATGTTTCACCATAGACAATATAACAATATTGTCACCCAACCATAGGTCGAAGCCACCCCCAAGCACCTTAAACTTGACAGAGAATAATTTTGGAAGAAAACCCTAGGCCTAATAGCCAATCAATGTAGCGTACCTCTCTCTCAAGATATAGCACACAAGGCATAAAGTCCAAACCATAACCAAGAGAAAGTCCAAGACTAAACCGAAAATACAAGTTGTAGTAGTTGCAGCTGCAGCTACTCTCCATACTTGTGCAGTTACTAAATTTATGCAGTGCATACTCTTAAATTTGTGCAGTTGCAAGTTGTATCTATCAAATGAACTATGGTGTCCTGTATTTATACTACTCCTCCTTAGTTGTCTAGGCCAACTTCTCATTCCAGAAGCTAAAAACTCAATATTAAATATTTCCTTTAGCCGACTTGTCTTCTAGGGTTATGTTCAATGTTTTAGGGTTTCTTCTTACTTCCTGGAATATTATATTCTTGTCAGGTTTACATGTGTAGGTTAATACCTCCCGCAGCTACCATAATATCAACAATAACACCATGCTTTATTCAGCCTCATAGTGTCATTTTTCGGTCATAATTGATTTCTTAATTCATTGATAATATTTTCGATTGGTCTCATGATTTACATGTTGATTTGAATGTATTACTTGCTGATATAAATTTTCATCTACTTCTGCAAATTAGGGACATAAAAATTAACTTGTTGATCCATACTAACATATATCATTGCAAGTTGGATTTTCTTGTGTCTCTGACAGGTACAATCATCCAAAGAAGTATTATACCTATGGGGCAGAAATTACTTGAATTGCAAGGCATCTCTCCCTATATTTTATTCCACTTAGAATTGACCTCTAGGGGATTCACTTCCATTTTCCTCTACCTCCATCCCAATCCCCTTAGGGTCACCAAGATCACTTCCCTAGAGTGACCTAGTCACCCTTGAAGTGCGGGATCTACATCAAGGTGACATTGGGTGTAGGAATCTCAAGTTGTGGCACTTTCCTTGTGGTTGGGTTGGGATTTTCCCGACCTACAACTTGTGCTATAACACCCCCAACAAACCCCTACAAATTGATCTACTAAATTGACATCAGGCAAGACAAACTTAAAACTTAACAGAGAGACCTAAACTAAACCAAAAAGAAACAAAGAAAACCCTATCGAGAATAACTCAAGGATTTATCCCCGATATGGTTGCCAATTGTTTTGTGGATGAAAACTATCCTATGGCTAGGGTTGACCATTAACAGAGTGAAAATTCAAATATTTACACAAATATTTCCCTAGAGTATCCTACAACAAATTTAGAATAACTACCAGTTAGATATGAAGGACTCACTTGGTTTTGATAGTTGGTTGGAGATAAGCCTCACAAGTTGTCTTCACCCAAATCATTTCTACTCTTGTCCAAGCTTGTAGACCTACAAACGGTAAAGAAAAAACCTTCCTCAAACCATTGGTAGAAATAAAAAGAAATGTAAAATAACTACTCTAAGTTTCTCTTGTCAATTGAATTAGAACCACAACTAAATATTGAAAATAGATCAAATTGACACAAATAACTCAAAATTTAGTGGAGGGGAAGAAGAGATATCTTCATTTTATTGAAATCAATAAGGATATATGAAATGTCTACCTAACCTTATTGTCGACATTGTCTATTTAAGTCATCCAGGTTCCTTCATTCCTGAGCCATTTAGGATTGCTTCAAATCCTTTACTCTTCTCAAAGAAAGTATGAGGAAGATCAATGGATCTCATGCCTCAAAAACAAGAATGGGAGATGGGAACTTTATGAGACAAGGATTTTCTAGGAGATGAGGATCATAAAAACCATAGGGAAATGATGGCTATGGCTACTTAGGCTAGAAGATAACTATAATATAATAACAATGATTGTAACATTATCCTTCCATTGGGCCTTTTTTGTACCATTTCAAGATGATTGAGACAATTTTCCATGGGTTTTAGGTAGTTACAATAGTAGTTTTCCCACAAGAACCACTCAGGAGCACGTAATTTTCATTTTTTTATATATTTTTTAGTCATTTTTAATGCAATCACACATTTGTTGAGGGAAAAGGATGAGTACCCATTCCTATATTCAATACGAAGCGTGAGTGAATTTCTGGGAAGTCTTTTTCAACAGAGTTATGAGTGAGCCCAAGTTGCCAAAGATGAATATGAAAGGGGAAAAGGACAAACAAAGGAAACTCAACTATGGTGGTGGAAAATATTCTATAACACTTGGATGGTTGGATACCTTTCATTGTAATACCTCTTTTGAAATATGTGGGATGAACTAGATTAAAAAGGATTAAGGAGAAGATGTGGATGGTCTCAAGGGGAAATTACAACTGAACTCAAGGAATGCTAGGCATAGAAGGTAGAAGGCAATAATTGTAATTGGTTTCCTAATTAAAGGAATAGTCTATAGTGGTGAAGTACCAACGACACATTCCCCTTCATTGAGAGGTCACTCAGCCTATTTGAGGACTTGTTGCATGGCAAGACATGAGCAAACAAATCACGTTAAGGGGATCTATACACTTACTTTGCACACATATCCATCTTAAATCCAACTTGAAAGAAATATGTTAGCTTAAGTCAGGATCGGTTGGCATGGAAACAACCCCTAGATATTGTTAAGGCATATTTTAAGTAAGGCATGTGATCCATTGAAAGAACACTAGGACCCTTGTATTGCACATTTGGTACACCTTAAGGTTTCACACTTCATTTTTGGTGTTGATTTGTAAAGGGTGCCCCATTTGGAGGAGTTTTCATTCATGATTTTGGGGTTGTTCATTCAATTTGGAGGAGACATCCCACTCTTTAAGGGTTATTTCACTTGATCATTATACATGTGACTTGACCACTTGATTGTAAATTGTAGTTTAGGCTACTTAATGGGAGACTTCCTTTGCACACATAGAGGTGACTTTCCTCATTATCACTCATGGTTGGATTAGGAGAGAAACACCATAGAATTTAAGTGAAAATATATCAGAGACCTTTATCTTTTTCATTGTGTTGTGGATGGCTAGTTGGAGCATTCTCATGGGGATGTTATCTTGTGGATGCTTCTCAATGAATGGATATTCAATGGATGAATGAATTTGTGTGTGATTTGATGAGTAAGTGGTATTTTCATTTCTTTGTGGTATTTTATCTTTAATGGTTGAAAATGTGGTGTGATTCTCTACGGGTGGTGGTGCACCCTCTTCTACCTTCTTTGATAGATCTCTTCTTAAAAACATTGGAGGGATTCTAGTGCAGAATATTCCCCTTGTATTCTTGAAACTTATTGCTACTAGGGTGATTTATTAGGTTTTGTAGTGGAAAACTCTAGTTATCATTTTAATTTCACTTGTAATTTCTAAAAGAGGAGCCTTATTTGACACCATATGTCGAATGGAAAGGTAATAGTCTCTGGTCCTTCCATCAAATTCATACTCTTAATATTTTGAAAATTGTTTTATTGGGTTTAGTCTTCAAATCACCTTGGAACTTGTTGCCCTAAATCCAAAAAATCATATCTTAGGGAATCCCCCCTTGAGTCAGAGGAGATTCAACCTAAAGTGTAGAAGAGGGTTGGAAAGGTGACAATGCCCCCCTCTTAGTTACACCAAAGCCTTACTTGAGATTTAGAACTTTATCTCAAGAATTGAGGGTTTGTGTGATAACAGTACTCAAGGGAATAATGAATGTAGTGTGGCCATAATTATGGAATATGCCAACTATGTAGTTAGAGGAAATAATATAATAATGAGGGGTAGTTGGCATAAAATACTAGGAATACTCATGAGAAAGTATAAATACATATGAGTATCATTGTATTGAGATATCTTGGATGTTGAATGTTATTGTATTGTAGCAAGCATGGCTTGTGGAGTGATTCATTCCTTAAGGATTATTTAATAGTGTTACCCTACCTTAAGGGCTCTCTCTACATTCTTGTGTCCTTTGTGGTGTGAATGTATTTTGGTGTTTCTGAAATTAATGGTTTATTATCAGTCTTAAGGGTTATCTTTTATCTACCAAGGTTTACTACATTATTTATTTGAATTCGGAAGTTGTAGGGTAAATCGTTAATGTAACACGGTCCCTTAATCTCCCACGTCAAACATTACCAAACATCGTCAAGCAAGGGGCATCGACATATAACACCAATTTGGTAATGTTGAACTATAATTACATGCAAGTATGGCATTGATTGAAGATGAATTAATGTACAATGCTCAACCACGTGACCCAATATTAAGCAGAACTAATCATGTTAGGGTCCTACCATTACCCGGTTACTTAGATACTTTATTAATGTATGAGGTCACATTCATTGAATAAGGCCCATTAAATAGTTAGTTAATAGTCATTCATTGTAAAAAGGGTCATATTTATTAATAAGGCCCAAATTGGTTAGTAGGCCCTCATTATAAGTGGCTCTCTAAGTAGTTAAGATTGTCTTTGGATAACTATATATTGAGTAGAAGGTTATGCAATTTTTTGTAACAAATTGATATTTTAATTGGAGATTTTCTCTATGAGGTTGCCCCCTTGACGAGGAAAGTGAGCATAGCTCTCTATTTTTAATTATCAGTAGATATTTCTCAAGGTTTATCTATTTTCTCTTGTGTTTTTTTAGTTTTGCTCTACATTTTATGTGACCGATCTAAAGTTTTAGAGTTAAGTACATTACAAATCGAATTTGGATTGAATATAATGAATATTTGAGTAACATCCTAATTCATGATGAAAAATCCTAATAAACATGATAAAGCATGCTAAAATAACTACATTACTAAAACTTAATTATATATAAGTAAGAAATACTGC
This sequence comes from Picea sitchensis, assembly GCA_010110895.2. Taxonomy (NCBI): domain Eukaryota; kingdom Viridiplantae; phylum Streptophyta; class Pinopsida; order Pinales; family Pinaceae; genus Picea; species Picea sitchensis. The sequence continues at coordinate 132,169 of SNQJ01S0040554.1, read as the reverse complement.
TAATTTATACTCACATAGTCATTGTATATTCATATATGTTTATCCTTGATCTATGCTTGTAATTTATAGCATACATCAAAATTGCACAAATTACTAGTATTTAGCTTATAAAAAAGAAAATTCATGTCGTCGCAAATTAACCATCTTGTACTAGTGGTAGTCCTCTTACAGAAGAGAACCATAATAAGAATAATATGCCATAATTGTGCTTTAAGCCAAGACGCCCAATATTTTTTCTTGAGACAATGTGGAACAAGTAGTCAAGTCGGACTTCACATACACAACAAAAACACATTTGTCTCACATGGTAGTCGACATAGTTGGACATTCGTCTTATAAAGAGTTAGCACAATTCTAGCATGGGCGATAGATTTTCTTCCAAGACTTTGTCTCTTACTCTCCCTTAATGTACATTATCTTAAGAGTAAATGGAAGTTGGATAAACAAGAATATGAAGTGATTGATTTCCACTAACCTTATGTATTCAAGTCGTTTTCTTTATCGTACAATGGTTTTAGTTCTTCTAGATTTGAACTCTATGAATGTTGTGTAGTTTTGAGATAAAGTAATATAGGTGAATATATTGTTTTTCCTCCAAGAAAAAATCTTATAGTTATATTTCGTGAATAAATAAAATACACATATGTTGTGCCATCATGTCACTCTCAGAAAACAAAAAATAAGCTTTTGCTTATGCAAGCCTATAGGTTTGGTTGGCTACTACATTCTTCTTCATCAAAATATTTTCATCGAGACTTAAAATCTTACAAAATCTTCATACAAGAATTTTATCAAACATGATCCATTCAAGTCAAGTTCCCTTATTATGTAATGTTTAATTCACAAGGTTAAAAATAAATTGAACAAGAATTAGCTACAAAGGCGTGCCCATTTATTACTTCCACCATTTCCATCACTCCTTCCCGTAATCTTAGGGATTTTTTGTACAACATATCAACCTTTACACTGAGTTCCATATAAACATGCTAGAAAGAAAGAGATGTAAATTGATCTCTTAGCTCTTTGAGATGTTTAAGAACTGTAGATGAGAAGAAAACTTTAATGTTGAACCATTTATCAAGCCTACAAAATATTTTGAACTTACACATCCCATTATCCAATTCACTAATGTAACTTTCATGCCAATTATAATCAACACCAATTTGTGATATAACTAGCTCACCTTGTCATAGGCCTTCGCCATATCTAGTTTCATTACCATGGCTTGCAAATTTTTTACCTTTATTGTATGGAGAAATTCTTGAGCTGTCCCAACTACATCATGTATGTGTCTATTGTAGAGAAAACCAAATTGTTAATCTAGGATATAATTAGCAAGAATTATTTCTAATATGTTAGCCAAATCTTTGCTATTATCTTATATATTGAGTTACAAAATGAAATTGCTTTGTAATCATCAAAGGACTTTGGTTCATTTTTCTTTGGAATAAGTGTTATAAAGGCGTAATTCAAATCCCCCAATACTTTCTCTAAAATTCTAGATTCCTCAATCTCCCTCAAAAGATCATATTCTATCATGTCATAGAACATGAGACAAAACTCTACATGCCACCCATCTAGGCCTGGACTCTTTGTCTTCTTGAATGATGATAAGACAACTTTTATCTCTTCCTTTGTGGTTGTTGCTTGCAAATCCCCATTCTCCCAATCCTCTATCATCCTTGGAAAGAAAGAGATCACCTTCAATATTTCAACCATATTAGCCCTTGAAGGTTCTTAGAACAAATTTATAAAATTATTTACTCTTGCATGTATTATTAACTCAAGCTTTCAAACTCTGACCCCGTCTACATTTTTTATCTCCTAGATTGTATTGATATTTCTTTTGTGTTTAACATAACCTTAGAGAAATTTTGTGATATGGTCCTCTTTTGCTAACCAAATTGATCTACTCTTAAACCTCCATTATGCTTCTTGTGGCTCCAACAAATTCATTTTTCTCTCTTCTAATCCTATTAGATTTCTTAATTTTTCTTCTACAAAGACTCTGGAAATGCTATTTTCTAGCGATGTTTTTATTTGATCCTATATATATGTTAGTTCATCTTGTGCCTTTTGGATTTTTCCTTAGCCCATCCTCCTACTATTCTTTTGACTTGTTTAATATTTTATGTCATTTGGAACTTAGTTGTTCTTCCATTAGGGTCGTATGTTTTCCAACTTTGTATGACTAGACTCTTGAAATCTTATTCTCTCGTCCATTTGTAATTGAACTTGGAGATTCCTTATGGTCTAGGATATTCCATTTATAATTTCAATAAAAATGGAAGATGGTTTGAAGCTCCCCTTTCTCCAATCCAGGTCTTCATTCTTTTTTCCTTCGTAAGTATCCTTTCTACAACTAGAAACTTGTCTAACCTTTTAGATGCACCCTCTTTTCCACTCCTCAATTTCTCCAAGTGGGAACTAGTTGTTGGATGGGTTCCATGTCATATAACCCTACCTCCTCAATAAGCTATATTTATTTTTTATATGATCATTTAGGGCATTCTCTCCCTAGAATTCCCCTACTTTCAAAGTCAAATTAAGGTCTCCCCCTATAATCACCTTATCATTTGGGACCTAGCCTTAATCTTTAAACCTATCCCATAACTTTTTTAAAACATCATATGGACCCTGCAAATTAATGATGGAGAAACCCATCCCATTTCTTTTGATTCTAACCATGTCTTGATGCTTTCATTTTGAAAGGAGGAATTGATGAGTACCATTGAATTATTTATCTTGTAATTAAAGTGATTGACTTATTCTCTACATCTAAAGAGAAAAGGGACCAGTCTTTGAAGCAAGATGACAAATTGTCACTACTTTTGACTCTTCACACATAGTCTCTTGAATAAATAGTATCTCTAGCTTTTAATTTTTGAAACATCTTCTAAGGGATAGATTTGTGTGGGCACCCCTACCCCTCTTCCATGGAAGGATAAGACTTTCATAGTTTCACCTTCTCCAGGGAACTCCTTGCTCTAAGGCCTCCCTTTAACATCATTTGTTTTCCTCCTTTAACCTATTTTCCTGCTTTGTTTCTTGCTAGGGATAGGATAGATTCCCTTACTATTGATGAATGTTGTCATGTATTAATGGCCAAGTCTCCTTTAATATCTATATCCTCTTTTTGGGTCTTAGGTTTCCCTGGTAGTAATTTCTATCTAGTGACTAGGTTTTTAGGTTCTTCTAATTCCAAACCCCAATCTTCCCTTATATTTCTATATACGAAGACTTTTGGGTCTATGCTCTGACATTTTTAAGTTTATCTATTATGTTGGGAGGTTCCACCTCTTCTCACTATTCAAAGGAATCCCTACAACCACCAAGGTTTAATTGAGTTTTTTCATTGCCTTCAATTTCTTCCATATCAAAAGATCATAGAATTTACTTCCCCACCCTCATTTAGTGCCTCAGGGGACATAGAAAGAGAATAAACATAGCATATTTCCATACCTTTGGATGCACTTTGAGGGCCAATTATAACTTTCTATTCCAAGCTGCTTTGGTCATATTCTTTCTTAGTATCCCTATTCCTTGATGCATTTGCCTTTTCCTTTTGTGATTGTTCTTTGATCCCCTCTTTTCCTATCAAATCCCAAAAATTACTCCTTCCTAATTATTTGCTTGATAATATGAAGGATTCATTTCAAATAATTAATGAGATTTCCTTCTTCCTCCACATAATTATTCTATTAGGTTTTCAGAAATTTCTCCACAAATGCCTTGTTTATATGTAGTTAAGGATTCAAAAGGGACCATTTCAATAGACCAAATATTAAATGTAAGTCCATTTTTCCTAGACTAACTCAATTTCCTCTAGTAAACCCTCCTGAATATCTAATTCTACAAGGATTTTGACCACTCTTTTATCCATATTCTTGTTGTATTTATTGGACATCTATAAACTTCCCCAAACTATCTCCCACTGCATTTATAATGTCATTGTTTCATAATTCAATTTGTGACCCCAACGTTTTCACCCAAATGGGTTGCAACTATATTAATTCCTTCCATGGATCAATATTGGGTTTTCATCCTTTTATTTCTAGGCATGGTGCTCCCCAATACCATTTTTTGTTAGGATATTATTTACATCTTCCCCACTTTGAAGTTCAAATGATAGCCATCTATGAACGAGGATATGGTTGATTGGGATGTAACCAAGTATTTCAAACCACTCATACTCCATCCATCAAAGTAATGAAACTTTGGTCACCTATATCTATACAAATATTTCGGTAATGTATTTGTCCATGAACCCCATCATTGATTCAACCCCTACATCCTCACCCACTACCAACCTTACCTTATCTCCTTTGGATCTTACCCTCGTTCATGTATGTTTATTCCCATTCCCTGGTTCACAAGGAAACCCTTACCTTGAACTCCTCCTCCTCCTACATAGTATTCTTCCAGAATGATCTCTCCAAACTGCTTACATTAATCACATTGAATCTATAAACCATTGAACATATGGAAAGTTCCAACTGGCTCCTCGCAACCATAAAGGTTCCTCCTATCCAAATTTAAATTCCCGGTCCTTTCTCTTTCCACCACAATCTTTTAAGACCGAAGTTTTCATTGTGAGAATCTCCATTGATTTGATGCCATATTTGATCCATGGTCCTTCCTCTTTTGACACGAATGGGACATGTGATGTTACCATTTTGGATTTCAACATTTTAGACAATTTTTTTCTAAATTTTACAAGGGATTCAAGTCTTCCACCTGCCGAATGTCTTTATGGAATTCCCTAATTCTATTCCAAATCTCCTATGATTATTCTCTTGACATGAAAATAGACTTTTTAAATATCTCTTCTTCATCCTCTACATAATATTTTGACTCCTCTTCTATATCTCCTTACCTTAGGGTTTCCTCATGAGACATTGAGGTGAGTTTACTGTTTCCAAGACATTGAACCAAATTTTTGAACCAAGAGGCACTTTTTATCTCCCGGTATGGAAGAGATGTAAAATTCTTTGTTCAATTCAGAGTTGGCATGTGCCATTTAAAAATGATAACAAAATATTAATAATAAGACAAAATTTCCATGTTTTTTTTGTAATCTAGTCTACTCATGTATTGATATCTTTCAAAAAAATGTTATATTCATGGCTATGTGAGGCTTGCTAAAATGGAAACCAAACCTCATAAAACATTTAAATATCATCACTATGTTATCTGAGAGAGTCCACATGAGTCTACTATGACCGAAGACCATATCCAAAGCATCCCTATACTATAGAAACAAAAATACTACTCGAGAAAAACTTGAAAGCAACTAAAGCCATCATAGTTAACTAAGAGGTGCCTTGGCTAGGCCAACATGGATGGAGATCTTATGCACCTTGGCCTTGCCTTTCATGTCAGTTTCCACCTCTTCTTCAACAAATATTAGATTGGAGTTGGTTCTTGGGGAGCTCGAAGTGCCTGCTACCTAAACTAGGTTGTCCTCGTTGTCAGGGCCTCAATCTATCACCTTGAAACTGATTCTAAATGCCATTCTACATAAAACAATGAATTTGGATTCCAATCATCTAAGCCTATCCAGATATTCATCCTTCTTAACTTGTGTGTCATCAATTGATAAAATAATGGGTATTTTTTCCAATCAATAAAACTCCATGGTTGTGAAAACTTTAGTGTATTTATATCTTGAAAATCCCGAATCAGAGACTCAGACATGAAATTCTTGCTTAATTTGGTGTTTACGTGTCTGTTAACACATTTGCTTGGCCTAGTTCACAAGATCCTCAACCCTTTGTTGTTTTTCAGGACGGGTGCCAAGACAAAACAATTGTTTGGCATTCTCCACTGCTCTTTCTGCCCCTATGTTGTGGGAATAAAGGGAGTTCCACCTAGAGGGAAGAGGCTTGGATACGCCTCTCCTTTTGGCACCACAACTACTCAATTCTGGAATATCTTTGGTTTGTTGGTCAGCCATGGAAAAACCAAGGTAGCATTGACACTAAGAGGGTAAGACCATAGACAAATATTCCCTTCTAATTATGAGTTTAATTCCACTTGAAACGACCACCCTCATAAACTAAGCCCAAATAGGGGAGAGGTTCTTTTCAACAAGACCTGGGCAGGGGAAAAATATGATTAGAGATATGCCAAAGAAAATTGAGTTAACCCTGCAAACAAAGAGATTATAGCCAATATTGAGGGGAAAACAACAGATGGGCCTCACCAACAGAACATAGAGTTGAGTACGAACCAACAAGGAACAAACCCAAAGAAGCAGAGGGACTATCAGTTTTGACAAGATGGTTGTTCCAATGCAGACAAGGTCCAAAGTCCTCACTCCTAGGAAAACTGAATGGCTAACCCTTTCTTTGAAGCTTAATAAATTCATGTCCACCAAGGGCCATGATTTTCCACACATCCATAATGACCACATCCCTATAGGATAAGAAAAAACCATAATTTTTCACCAACATAAGTAGAATAGCATGATAATGGATAATATCTCATCCACCTCCTTCATCAATAGTCGTCAAACCTCGAGTAGATATCCCACATATCACCTTGATGTTAAGCATCTTGAACTATACTAGCCCACAAAGAGAGTAATGGCTAGAGGAATAGTTTTCGAGCCTCCATCCTTCAAGTGGCAGTGGCATTGGTGCCTCAATGCAATCTACTTGAATCTAGATCTATCTCAAATATTCATAGGGAGAGGTGATGTTTTTTCCTATTGATTCAAACCCCCAATTTTCCAAATGATTTGCAAGGCCATTAACTTTTCTGCATATGTGGGAGGTAGAGATGGTCCAAAAATGGTCAAGTAGAATATTTGTGTGAGCAAGTATTGAGGATGATTTCCAGTTAGATGATACCTTGTTCGGACCGATGCCACATAGAAGCCTTGAAAGGTCTTGTATAATAGTGGTTGAGTCCCCTACTGCCACCAGGCTATTGTAGTTTAGGTCTATAACTAGAAAGATCCCATTTATTAGACTGTCAAGCTCAATAGTGTTATTGGTGATTCTACCTAGGTGAATGCAAAAAATGAATAGAATGTCGCCATTAACATTTATGAAAACACCCCCAACCCCTATGGAACTTGGATTTCCCTTGACTATGCCTTCAAAATTTAATTTGAAATATTCTTGTCGGGGTCTTACCCATCTATCGAGAGAGAGATTTACCTTTATTGTTGTTGTAGACGAAGCTTCAGGGCCAGGTCTAAATTACCAATCAGTAAAAATGATATTTTCTCTGCCCTATAAAATGTTTGTGTCCTCCAACCAGAGACTATAGCTAATGGATTCTCTAATTGAGCCCTAGATGATGGACCAGATGTCATCATTAGTTCAATATTGTTGTTTGAAGATATGATGATTATGTTCCTTCCAAATTGATCATATGAGATGGCCAGGGAAGATGCTCCAAGAGTTTTTAAGGATGTTTTTGTCATAAGGGCCTTGCCACTGATTCTCTAGTGTAAGTCAGATGATGTTCCTATTTCTATCATATTTTTTGAAGATGGATGCTCCTATGTTCAATAATTTATTGGCCTCCTGATAATTGTTCGAGATATGTTCTATTGTTTCTTCATGTTGTCTACACATGTAGCATGTGGATGGTCCTTCAAAGCCCCTACTGATAAGGCAATCCTAAGTGAGTTTTTTTCTAGGAAATAAGCCAAAGAAAGGAGGATATTTTTGGTCAAATTTCAACATTCCATATCCACTGCTACATAATATACAAATATAAGGAGATGTCATTAGTTTCTCAATCATAGGCTCCTTTTATGATGAAGTTTCCACTACATTGAGTACCCCATCGAAGTATATCCAGACCCTCAAGAATATTGAATTTTCAGTCCCTTAGGAATGAGTCCAAGAAGTCTATTTTAGGTTGAGAGAGATAGGGGGTAGTTATCTCCAAAGATCCATTTTATGTAAGTTGTTGGGCCCTCATCCTCCACCCCTTGCCAATATTGGTTGACAGTAGGTTAGCCTTTGCATTGGAGTTTGTCTTTGACCTACTAGAAGAGCGTATCAAGTTCGAGTCTGGTCTTGTGTTTCCATGCATCTTCCCAAAATAATGCATGTTCCCCATAATGTATTTTACATCAAATCTCTATTGGCCCAATTATTATTCCATGTAAGGGAGTTATAGCCAGCCTCATTAAGTATGATGAGCTCTCCCTCAAGAGTGTGGTTGTCATATTTAAATTTCCATATTTTTCTTCATAAATCTCCTTGATGCTTGTTCCATCACCACCAATTTTTAGCAAGAAATCCCTTACTCATGATCATTGGGTCCTTGAGGCCAAGACCCTTACATCATTTGGGAAGGTAAATAGTGTCCTAGGAAACCAAGGCCCATTTGCGGTCTCTGTTAGGAACCTCCTAGAGAAAATCCCTTTGAAGAGATATAATAGCTTTCAGGATTTTTGAGGGGGATGCAAGCACAAAAAAGAGGTAAAGGGGCATTGATTGAATAATAGACTTGAGAAGTGTAATTTTCCGAGATAATTTAAGAGATCAAAAACTCCAACTATTGAGCTTGTCTTTGAGCTTAGAGAGGAGGTCTTCCCAGGAGGCATTCTAAAGGGCATTGGAAAGAAATGGAGCACCAAGCTATTTGGATGGAAGAGATCCCCTTTGGAAGACAAACATGTAACAAATGTTGTATTGGACAGTGAGAGGGGCATTAAAAATATATATATGGGACTTATTGTGGTTGATGAGAGCTCTGAAGGCCAACATGAATGAGTCAAGCACTTTTTTGAAGGAGAGATACTCGTTGACAGTGGGACAGACAAAGAGAAGGGTATCATCAACAAATATGAAGTTGAAGAGGGGCACAAGGTTAGGATGGATCCAAATTCCTTTAAGAGAGCCAGAGAGAATGGTTGATTTCAAAGATCTTCATAAGCCTTCTATTTCCATAATAAATAGAAACAGATAAAGGGGATTACCCTATTGAATACAGCGAGAGGGATTGAAAGTGTCGGAGGGAGAGCCATTGACCAAAATGGAGAAGAAGGTTGATGAGATGAGGTTTTTTACCTAGGAGAGCCAAACCGACAAAAACCAAAGGCAAGAAGAAGTTGCTCCAGATAACTCCAATTTAATCTTCATATGCTTTGGACATGTCCAATTTTAGTAGCATGCATGTGGTTTTGGTGACCTTCAAAGAATATATTGTTTCATGTGTGGCAATGATTACATAAAGAATTTGGTGGCCTTTCATGCACCCCCTATTATGAGGAGACTATTTTGTCAAGGATGGGTTTGAGTCTAGTAGCAATAATATTAGAGATAATTTGGTAAATGACATTACATAAGACAATAGGTCTAAACTTATCAACAGACTGAGGATTCTAATCTTTAGGAATCAATGCAATGAAGGAGGAGTTAAAGGCATGCATAATTTTATCAAAGAGTCACGATTCTTCACAACCTTCCAAACTTCAACTCATATTATGGGCCAATAGGATTGAAAAAAGTCAATTGTGAACCCATATGGCCCAGAATGCTTTCTAGCGGCCATAGCTTTGATAGTAGTAATTACTTCCTCCAAGGAGATGGGATTTAAAAGACTTTGATTTTGTTTTGGTGAGACCGGAGAAGGGATTGAGGTTAGAATAGATTCAATGGCTATGTATCTGTCCATGGAAGGTTCCATCGGGATCTGATTGAAATGACCCTTCAAGTCCTATAAAATATCCTCATATATTAATATTTTTTTGTCTTGCAACAAATGTCAGGTTGGAAATTCAGTTGTGATTCCATTTATTGAGCATAGAGTTATGGAAGAACTAGAAGAACTTAGAATTTTTGTCTCCTTCCTTTAACCACCAGATGCGTGATTTTTGCTTCCACAAAATTTCCTCGTGTTTCTCCTTGATTTTGATTTCTTGTTTGAGGTGCTTCTCTCGAGTTTATTGTTCCATTGTTCTGCCATGGAGAATGATACTATATCATAGAGCCTCCATGATCTTCTCGAGTTTTTCCTTTTTGAAAAAGATGTTACCAAAAGCTTCCTTGTTCCACTTTTTGATATGTTGCTTAAACTATTTTTTTTTTTTTGAAATTGGAACATTAAAGATCCTAGATAGGGGCTTGCATTTGTCCACTACTTTTTTAGGATGGTCATAAACTCAGGATGGTCCAACCAGAAACGTTCAAAATGGAGAGGCCAAGGCAATGGTGCCAACAAACTATGCCAGGAAAGTTTAATGGGCCGGTGATCAAAACCGACATAAGGCAGAATGTATGCTTCAATCAACCTGAGTCTTTGGAATAGGCTCTCCAATATTAGAAAGAGATATAGAATTATTGCAATTTGGCAAGGTTCTCCATGTTTATTTTTCCGACCGTGGCATCCAATGACAGTGATAATGTCAATAAGTCCAAGTTTTGTTATTATACTTTTAAAATACAAATTGTCTGGTTCTATTTTTCTTAGTCCTCCTCTATTGTAATGTCCCCAAGCACCCGAGTTGGGCCACACCACACAAAAATTTTCTGAACTCTGATACCATTTCAGTGACTGATATACTTATGCAATTACTCAGATTAATGCAGATAACAACATCTATATACAATTACAGCATATACAAAAAAACCCATAAGAATAATTGAATAAATATTAACATAACACATAAATTAACACACAGTAAACACTTGTATTTAGTAAAAAGAACACCAATTGCATGCAGACCATCCATGTTCCTTCCAGCCTTAGACCACACCGCTCATAAACTCTCAGCAGTGGGTAACCCTCGAGTTGGGGATAAATTCCACCTAGGTAAGGGGTTTCTAACCAGGCTAAGGTCTCTTTAATAATATACAAACTCAGACATAGGTGCCAACTCAAAATAACATCCTACAGTCCCTCATTCCCCACATGTTTGTCCCACCCCAATAAGTGTACCCATTCTCTACTCAACAGTCCTTAAATTGCCCCACTTCCATTACAAGGCTTCAACAACATGCCTAAAAGGAAGTCTCAAAGCCCTGTAGCTGCAAATTGGCACCTTGGGAAATCAATTCCCAACAATTCTCTTGCCAAGAGAGAATGTTCATGGGCCTGGCAACCCACTTCTTCAGTGTCCTATGAGCTTGACAACCTGCTTCTTTAATGTCCTGCGAGCCTGACAACCCGCCTCTTCAGTCCAACTCCAAATATAACCAAGGTCTTGGTACAGGTACAGGTATGGTACTAACATCTTGAAGGTACAGATGACAGTAGTATGGAGATAGTGAGGTGTGAATAATGATGGAAAGATGATCAAAGGAACTAAATTTCCCCAATTATATTTTCATGTTCACAACTTGACACTTATCATGTTGGGAATTAGCTTGGTTCCACATGGACTCCCTCACAAGGTGATACGTTCCTCAACATAAGGACTTAGTATATATTTAAATAGCCATACTTTATACTTTATACATTTTGGGGAATATTAATAAATATTCCTTTGGGATTAAGCCCCCTAGCTTAGCCCCTTTTCCCCAGAATCTTAGCCCCCTTTTCCCATTCTGGTGGAGTTTATACCCCCACACTCTTTTACATGGTTGTTCTATAGTAGTGATGTGTTTTTATTAAAACTAAGTATGATTTCATTTTACAAAAATAGGCTCGTTGGCCTTTCAGCTTCAAGCTCACTAGCCCAATAACCATACATGCACTATGGCCTCAAAATACATTCATACAAAGGACCTCTGGCCCCAAAGTATCCTATCTCATCATCTTATATGTACAATTACATTTATATTTACAATGGGGTTTGGCCTTGGGGTATTACATTCCCCTGCCCCTTATTTATGGACTATCCTCAGTGCAGTAGATATACATATATAGTGAAAAATTCAAAATTCCTTAAACAAATGTAGATATTATGTCTGCATAGCATCCTCATGCTCCCAAGTTGCATCCTCAGGACCATACCAGGTCCATTGGACACTTACCAATCCTATTGCTCGATTCAGAAGAAACTTGACTTTCTTATCCAATATTCATACTGGATGAACTAAGAAGTATCCTTCTTGTTCCACCTAAATCACATTCCAATCAATTACATGATTAGTATCAGATACATAATTTTTAAGCAATGATACATGGAATACATTATGAATACACATTGATGCAAGGAAATCATGTATGCTATAGGACCATTCCTCTCCAAAATTTTAAACGGCCCAGAATAACTAGTTGCCATTTTTGAACAATTTCCCAACTTCAAGAAACTTCTCTTGGCCTTTACTTTTAATAACACATGGTCAACCACTTTGAACTCTCTATGAGTTTTGCCCATATCAGCATAACATTTTTTCCTTTCCTCGACAGCCTTTAAATTATGTTTTATTCTCACCATTTGCACTTCCATTTCCATGAGTAATTATGGTCCAACCATTGCTCTGTCTATTGGGTTGTCCCATCTCACTAGTGTATTTCATTTTCTGCCATAAAGTGCCTCAAATGGGATCATATTTAGAGATGCTTGATACCCATTGTTATAAGCAAACTCCATAAAATGCAAATAATCCTCCCATTTGGATGGTTTATCCACCACATACATCCTCAATGTATCTTCAATTAGTTGATTCACCCTCTATGTCTGCCTATATGACTGTGGATGATAGGTTGTGCTAAAGTTCAGTTGGTCCCAAATCATTTGAATAATCCTTTCCAAAAATTTGATGTAAATGTTGGATCTCTATCAGACACAATTGTCTTGGGTATACCATGTAGTCAAGAAAATTCTTTGATATAAATATCAACAATGTTAGATGCCTTGTGAGTGAGCTTTACTAGAATAAAGTGGGCAGATTTAGTAAGCTTATCCACCACCACCATGATGGAATCGTGTTGCTTGGTTTTTTTTGGAAGCTTGGTGATGAAATCCATTGTTACAACTTCCCATTTTCACTTAGGAATGGGTAATGGTTGTAGCAGACCAGCTGGGTGTATGTGCTTAGCCTTGACTTTTTGACATTCCAAACACTTGGGAATAAAATCAGCAACTTCTTTCTTCATACTTGGCCAATAATATTGGCTCTTGACAACTTTAATAGTCTTCTGGTAACTCGGGTGTCAAAAATAAGGAACATTATGCATTTCTTTTAATATCAAACTTTTCAATTCCTGAGAATTTGACACATAAATTTTTCCTTTGTACAAAATAATTTCATCCTCTTTTAACTCAAAATTCTCAATTTTCTATTGCAAAATACCTTGTTGTAATTTTGTCTTTATTTCCATGTACTGTAGATCTGATTTTGCAGCCTCTAAAAATTTGTCTTTCAAATCCGATGTGTACATGCTAATGGTTGTAGCATACATCTCATGCACTCTCTTGTTGAGTGCATCATCCACCTCGTTCTCTTTACCCTTGATATGCTTTATATCAAAGTCATATTCACTGAGGAATTCTAACCACCTATTTTGCCTGGAATTTAGAGTTGGTTGTCCAAATAAATATTTCAAACCACTATGGTTTGTCCTCAACTTGAATCTTTTCCCCACGAGGTAGTGCCTCCATGTATTCAAGGTATGCACTATGGATACCAATTCCAAATCATGAGTATCATAGTGTTTTTCATGTTCCTTTAATTTTCTTGATTCATAGCACACCACATGCCCATTCTGACTAAGAACTCCACCAAGTCCTTCTTTACATGTATTTGTGCATACAATGAAGTCTTCATTTGGATCAACAATCCTCAATATTGGAGCAGTAGTCAACAAATACTTCAAATGTTGGAAACTTCTTTCACAATCTGATGTCCACTCAAACTTCACACCCTTCTTTTGCAAGGAAGTGATTGGGTGTGCAATCTTTGAGAATACTTTAATAAATATTTTGTAGTAACCTGAAAATCCCATGAATGATCTCACCTCGGAGACATTACTTGGTGTTGGCCACCCTTCAATGGTTTTTATCTTCTTTGGGTCCACTACTATCCCTTCCTCTTAAATAATATGCCCAAGTAATGTATCTGCCCCTAGTAGAATGAACATTTTCTCAACTTTGCAAACAGTTGATGTTCTCTCAATACTTGTAGCACCATACTCAAGTGTCATCCATGCTCTTCTTCAGATAAGTATGTCATCCAAAAATACAATGAAAAATGTATCGATGTATTCTCTGAAAATAAGATTCACTAAACACATGAAGACAGTCGGTGCATTTGATAACCCAAATGGAACCACTCTGAAGTAATAATGTCCATACCTTGTTCTGAAGGTATTATTGCTAACATCTTATTCCTTAATTCTTACCTGGTGATAACCTGACTTGAGATCAATCTTAGAGAATATTTTAGCATCTTTCAGCTGATCAAAGAGATCATATATCCTTGGCAAATGATACTTGTTCTTCATGGTTACCTTGTTCAACTTCCTGAATTCAATGTAAAGCCTCAAGGTTCCATCCATTTTCTTCACAAATAATATTGTGGCACCCCAAGGTGACACACTTGGGCATATATACCCCTTGTTTAGAAGTTCCTCTAGCTGCATTTGCAGCTCCTTCAATTTTGGTGTACTCATCCTATAAGAAGTCTTGGATACTGGGGTTTCTCCAGGCATCATGTTTATGGAGAAATCAATATCTCTCTTGGGTGGTAGCCCAGGTATTTATTTAAATATATATTCAAACTCTTTTAGGATTGCATAATCTTCGATACTTTGTACTTTATCCTTAGTTTCCTCCTCTATATGTGCTACAAATACTTTCCTGTCCTGAATTTTTTCTTCAACTGCAAGGTTGAAACTTCTATGATGTTTACCGCTCTTCGAATACCTTGAACTGTCCTCAAGTTCCCTTCTTTAGCCAAGCAAGTAAAATCCTTATTATAACATTCTAGAACAACATGATGTTGGTCCAACCAATCCATATCGATTAAGTAGCCATATGAGCCCAAAGGTATGATATTTAAATCTACCCTTGTGCTAAATCCATTCATGTCTATTGGGCATGCCTTAACCATCTCATTAATATTACTTTTAGCTCCTATATCTAGCTACACCAACCAAGGTTTACCAACCTTGCTTCTTGGCAATTGAAATATTTCCACCATCTTAGGATCTAGATAACTATGACTAGTTCTTGAAACAATTAAAATAACAATGGGTTAGTTGTTGATCGTACCTTCCACTTTAATCATATGTGAATGAAACTTAGTTTGCTTGTTATCCAGAGATGCATAGATCCTAGGTACATTTATGCTTATGTACTTCACTATTTCAGTGATCCAAGTGGTTATTCGTGGCCACCCACCTATTCCAACTGGCTCCTCTTGACAGTTTTTAGTTCAACACGTTCTTTTGTACTTCTTTGTAATTGTGGGTTCTACACTTTCGAGGATGTATAAATCCCTACACATCTCCCAGGTGGATATTGATGGCCTCCTACTTAATCCAATTGGCTTATTTTGTATGTTTTCATGTCAGCACATCTTGTTGTACTTCTAGGGTCGTTTTGGAGCCCTAAACAATGTTTTTTTGGCTCGCCACAATCAAACTATAGACGGAGTCAAAGTTTGATGGTGTAATGTGTATTTCTCGAACAGACATTTCCAATGGGCTATCACGCGCCTAAAACGGAGGTCGTATTCAAAAGTTATGACCCCAAGAAGTTGAGGTACCACCTTACCCATAGGGGCCCACACAACTTTTGGTGTTTCATCTCCTAGGGTTAGGTTTTTGGATGTCTAGGGTTTTGACATTCATGAGTAATGTTAAAAATGCCTTTGGAGCCTCATTGTAATCATTTTGCTCAGACGGATGCACGTAGGATCCACATCTCTTCTCGGAGATAGCTACTGCGATTCGAGCAAGTGTTTCATTTCTGTAGTTTTACAGTTTTAGCCTATTTTATTTATTCAATAGAATATATTGTTCACTAGATATATGTGTTATTCTTCATATCTTTGTGTTTATTGTATTCAATATGTTAATCAGTTCATTCCACTCCTAAATCTGGATCAGTGGTATCAGAGTGGTTTGCTCTTCGTTTATTTTTCTTCCTGCATGTCCTTGACAAGATCTGGGTACAAAAAGTTGGGACTCGAACCAATCAAGTTGTTGCAAGATCGGTCGTGCCGATTCCAACAACAACCCATGGGAGATGAAAAGAAAGATGATGGAGCAGGAGATCCTTTTAAAATGTTGCTCGAGGAAGCCCTTGCGCAACAAATGAACGAAATGATGGACAACTTTGTGTAGATCCTTCGACGACTGCCCATGGGAGAAGCATCTTCATCAAGCAGCCATGCAACACCCTTCAAGGTACAGGTAACTTTTGATATTCCATTATTTGAAGGACTGATAGATGCAAATGTTGTAGATAAATGGTTGAATCTTCGTCAAGGGTATTTTTCAGTCCACAATTTTTTTGATAGGGAAAATATTACTTTTGCACTCCTCAAGGCCATAACCCATGTTAAGGACTAGTGGGACACTTACTTTGAGCAAAGGGCCATAGAGAAATCTGCAATATTTGTGGTTTCCCCTACATGGGATTCCTTCCAGGATGCCATTAAAGAACAGTACTACCCTGTTGGAAGCTACGAGGACTAGTACACCAGATGGACCACCCTGCATTAAGAAAGGGACCATACAGTACAAGATTTCACCAATATTTTCCATATCTTGCGCAACAAATTGGGTATCAAAGACTCTAAGCAACATCTGGTTCTCAAATACCACGATTGTTTGCATAGATACATTCAAACAGAAATGGATTTTTTGGACATCACCTCATTAGGTACGACTTATAGATATGTTGTCAAGATCGAGCAGAAATTTAAGCAGAAGAGGCGAGAGTTTGGATCTGTAAACTCTTCACAGCCGAAGCAGGGAAAAGGCGGCCCCAACCCACACAGCAAGGGATAGAGCAAAGATGGCCACTCTCAGGGAAACTAGTCCAAGCCGCAAGACAAGAATAGTAATGACAAGACAAATAAGGACACAGGAAAATGGTGTGAATACCATAAAAGTCCTTGGCACAACACTAAAGAATGTCGCTCAAGGTAGTCACTCATGGCCGAGCTGAAGGATTCCGAGTCAGAGGCCGATTCTGATTATGAATCAAATCCACAAGGAGGGAAGCAAACTATCGATGTTGAACCCAGTGCCACTGTCGCTACCACCAAAGTCTAGCCAAGCGAACCAAAAGAACCAGAGGAAGGGGAACGCCTCTTTCACTCACATATGTGGGTAAAGGGGGCTCCTCTTCATTTCATTTTCGATAGCAGAATTCAAAAGAATCTGATCTTAGAAGAGGTCGTTAAGTGGTTGGACCTGCCGAAAACATCACACCCGCAACCCTACACCATCGGTTGGCTTTGCCAAAAAAGAGATCTTTGTGTCAGCCAACAATGTTGTTTGCCCTATGACATCAAGCCTTTCAAAGATGAGGTATTGTGTAATATTTCTCCCCTTGAAGTTTGTGATGTTCTTTTAGGAAAACCATATTTGTGGAAGTGCCATGTTGTGTATGAGTCTAGACCTCACAATGTTATTATTACTTTGGGTAGACAATTGTATAGGATACCAGAGGTAGTGTCGCCTACCATTATTTCTTTAATCTCTACTAAGCAATTCAATAAGGTCATTTCATAGACCGAGCAGTTCGTCTTCTTTGTGATTCATGCTCATAGTAAGCAAAAGGTCATTGCCACATCTATGGCCTCTACACAAATCTTCTCTTTGTAGCAGAAGAAAGTGGATGGGATCATGGAAGAGTACACAGACATCTTCTCCTCACCCATCGGGGTACCGACGCACTGCCAAGTCAAGCATCCAATTGATCTAACCCCAGGTGCACCTCTTCCTAATGGACTAGTCTATCATCGTTCGTTGATGGAAAATGATGAAATCAAGCGTCATATAAAAGAGCCTCTTCAAAAGGGGCACATCAGACCTAGATCCTCCACTTGTGGAAACCGAATTGTACTGGTGCAGAAGAAGGACGGGGCCTGGAGACTCTGCATTGATTACAGAGCATTAAACAAAATCACAGTCAGAAAATGGTACCCAATTCCTATGATTGATGACCTTCTTGACCAACTCAAGGGGGAAAAGTTCTTTAGAAATATTGACCTAAATTCTAGTTACCACTAGGTTCCCATCAAACAAACTGATGTATGGAAGACAACTTTCAAATCTAAAGAAGGTCTATTCGAATGGTTGGTCATGCCCTTTGGCTTAACAAATGCACCAACCACTTTCCTGAGGTTCATGGATGATGTATTAACATCCTTCTGTTGGGTATGTTTTATAATCTTTGCATGTGTGTGTGTGGGCACGTCAAATATGACAATTGCGTCTGACGATCCCTCGTACTAGTGATTTGTTTGTGCCATGTGCATCGGGCACCTGTCCCCCCTAGTTACGCCCAGCGTTTGGCAACATGCAGTAGCCCGGGGTCGACAGGGTTCAGGGCAGCGCCCCGAATTTATTTATTTTTGGGTGATTTTGGCTATTTTTAGTGGTTTTGTAAATTAATCCTTAATTAAGGGATTAGGGTTTTGGTATCTACGGAATACCTAAAAACATTGTATATATATTGTATAGTGAATGGTGAAATTTGATATAATGAATATAAGAAAGGTTTTCCCGGTTGAGGGTTTCCAGTATAAATCTTTGTGTACTATGTGAATGAGCCATTGATTAAATTTTGTTTTTCTGAAGAATCTATATGCATTTCTTTACTTCACAGGTTTAAAACTTACATGTGGTATCAAAGCTCGTTTTTTGCTTCAGAGGGACACCTTTGTTGTTAAGGGTTTGGCTCGGTCTTGATAGATCAAGTTTATCTTGGGTCTGTGATAAACCTTGGTTTAGTGGGATCTTTTGCAGTGGAGATTCGAGTATAGAAAGAGGAAAGTCGAGCTCATTTAGAATCGAGATAGAGAAGTTCAATGGTAAAAACTTTGAGCTATGGAAGCTCAAGATGGAGGACCTTCTTGTAGACAAAAAACAATGGATCGTTGTGGATCTTGGTACACAGCCTTCTGGTACACTTTCTACTAGCACATAGGCTACTGGTACACAACCTAATAGTACACAAACTACTAGTACACTAGCTATTGGTATGTCGAAGGAAGATTGGGAGAAGTTGGACAGAAGTGAAAGGAGTACTATTCGACTCTGCCTGGAAGATTCGGTTTTGTTGAATGTCTCAAGAGAATCTACAGCCAAGGAACTATGGGATAAGTTGGGGAATTTGTGTCAATCAAAGTCCCTGGTAAACAAGTTGTTTCTTCGAAAGAAGTTGCATCATCTTAGGATGGAAGATGGATATTATGTGACAGAACATATAAATGCCTTTAATACTCATGTAAGTTAAATTGGCTCTATTAATATTACGATTACAGAGGAAGATAAGTGTATTACTTTGTTATGTTCTTTTCCAGACTCTTGGGATATTTTGGTTGTAGCAATAGGTAGTACCACTCAATCTACATTGAAGTATGAGGATGTAGTTGCATCCTTGTTATCTGAAGAAATGAGGCGAAAAAAAATGGATGGTCACATCACAGATGCTTTATTTATAAGAGGGAATACCCAAGATAGGAACCCTGGTAAGCCTTTTGGGTGGAGATCTAAATCTACAGGTGGATCTAAGTCTCCACGAAAATCTTTGAGGAAATGTTGGAAGTGTGGTAAAATAGAGCATTATAAGAAAGATTGCAAGTCTAAGAAGGTTGATAAACCAAAGGGATCTTATAGTAACTCTAGCGAAAACCTCCACTGAAGAAGGAGGTGATGTTTACCTGGCATCTACAGCTACACATGTAGATCATGATGTATGGTTGATCGACTCAGGTGCGTCATACCATATGATTCCTCACAGGAAGTGGTTCTCTGAATATGAAAAATACGATGGTGGTGATGTATTCCTAGAAGATGACTCGACAACAAAAATCTTAGGACGTGGAAGGGTTAAGTTGTTTCTAAAAGATGGAAGGATTAGAACTCTCCCTGGGGTTCTGCACATTCCAAAACTAGCCAGGAGCCTAATATATGTAAGCAAGTTGGATGATGCACGAGTGAAAACTGTATTTGAAAAGAACACTTGCAAGATGGTAGGAGGAGCAATGGTGTTGATGAGGGGAGTTTGGTGTGGAACTTTGTACAAGTTGTTGGGAAGCACTTATACTAATGGGTGTAACAGTTTTGTTGTCCCTAAGTAGATAAATGAAGGAAACAAGACCAATACTGTCCCAGAAAAGAAGACCATGTTGTGGCATCAAAGACCGGGGCATATTGGAGAAAAGGGCATGCGAACACTACACGGTAAAGGTATGGATGAAGGTATGTCTAATTGCACTCTGGATTTTGATTTATGTGAACATTGCATATATGGTAAACAAAATCGAGTAAGATTCCCATCTAGTGCTACAAGATCAAAGG